>JABXWE010019659.1:0-41307 GCA_014611495.1 Limonius californicus | reverse complement strand
TAAAAAAATTCGCCTGCGGCGCTACTTTTCCTCCCTTCCCCCCCCCCCCCTGCTAAAGTCTGAAATGACGCCCCTGCTACTGACGCTACTTTGATACTCCGACCTAAATCCTTGATTTTCGGCTAATTTATCGAATTTTATCCATTTTTCCCACATATATTGTGCACTGTTATTCCTGTAGATAGGTATAATAATTTTCCTCTGCGGAACATGATACTAATTATTACTACTGTCGGTAATTCGGTTAATATCTAACTATTGATGTCATCCCGGCATTTTTATCTTGATTAACGTTAGTTTCTCAAATTTACACATAGTGGTAGTAGCATCGATGGCGCATCCCTGTTCCTTATTTCCTACCATAATTTATTGAACACACTGTACACAGGTTCGTCTAGCGGTCGTATGCGTAAACACTTCTTTAGCTGATGTTGGCAATTCTGAAGAATGTAGGTGGTTTTTCAAATGTCGCCAACCGACGGGGAATAAACCAAAACTCATTTGACAGTTGCCCTGCAAACAGTTCTGATATGCTCTATTAAAAATATTAAATAATTTAAAAATGGGTGATTTATTCAAATCAGCTTTCGGTTATTTTAGTACTCCTAGTAATGGCCAAACTGAAAACAGCTTTGTAGGTCAAGTAGTAGAAATATCAAATGTAAAATTAAAGATCCAAAAAGTCATTGCTGAAGGTGAATTCACTAAATATTGATTTTCTGTTAGAATTTTTACTTACAGCACTTTACAATTAAAATTTTAGGAGGATTTGCTGTAGTGTTCGTGGCGCAAGATGTGGCGACGGGAAAAGATTATGCACTTAAGGTAAAATTTTTTAATATAATTTATTTCTTGGAATTCCTTTGTGATTTTGTAGAGGTTGCTGGCAGCCGATGAAGAGCGAAAAAGGTATGTTATACAGGAAATCAACGTTTTGAAGAGGCTTACAGGACACCCCAATATAATACAGTACTTATCAGCATCAGTTATTGAGAAACATCAAACTGCCCATGGCCAAGCCGAATACTTGTTAGTCACTGAACTTTGCACAGGTAGTTGATCTTTATTTTGCAACGTTTGGCTTTTGTGTTTGAATAATATCATTTTATTTTATAGGAGGTTCTCTTGTTGATGTATTAAAGTCTCTCAATGGCCCCTTTGATCTAGAAATGATAACTACATTATTTTACCAGACGTGTAGAGCTGTAGGTCATATGCACTCTCAGAAACCAGCAATAATTCACCGTGATCTTAAAATTGAAAATATCCTAATTTCAAATGAAGGCAGTGTAAAGTTATGTGATTTTGGTTCTGCTACGGTTGAGGTATTCATGCCTGATGTTTCTTGGTCGGCTAATCAGAGGTCAACGCTTGAAGAAAATGTAATACCATTTGTGTGCGCATGGAAACATAAAGTGAAATTTTTGAGTTTTTAGCTTGCACAATTTACAACTCCTATGTACCGAGCCCCGGAAATGATTGATACTTGGAACAATTATTTTGTGGGCCCCCCAGTCGATGTGTGGGCCCTGGGCTGTATTTTGTATACTCTTTGTTACATGCGACATCCATTTGAAGATGGTGCAAAATTGAGGATTATTAATGCCAATTATTCGCTTCCTCAAGATCCTAAATTTGCTTGCTTCCATGATATTATTCGTAAGTCATTGGGGCCGGATTGTTTTATAATTTAGATACTAATGTTTATGTATTGGTAATATATTAGGGTTGCAAATCAAATGCCTAATACAGTTGGCAGTACTTGGGATTACTGCAATGAAATGCTTAGGACAAGTTGTTGACAATGGAATTTGACAATTCTAAATTTCAAATTCACAACTGTCAATACAAATTTATTTAAAAAATGCCGGAATGTTTATCCACAAATACTGTAATCTTTGTCAAAAATTGTTTCAAAACAATTATTCAATCTTAAATTGAATAAATGTGCCAGAATAAAAAGATTTTCTAAGCTATTATCATAACTTTCTGTACCCATTCTAAAGAAACTATACTAGATTTATTTTAACAGTGAACAAGGTAAGATAGCTTATCAAAAAATTGAAAAGTTAAATTCTGATAGATGTTGCAATTTTGAATAATACTACAACACATTTTTGAAGGAAAATATATTTAAAAAAAAGCTGCCAATTAAAAGAAAAATTTTTACTGTGAATGATTCATTTTATTACAGTAGAAATATCTAAGTTTGTATTTAAAAATGGTGAAGCCACTCGGTATTGTGCTGTTAAAGGCATGGTCTATAATTAAAATAAGTAGAGAGAAGAATAATGAGATAACAAGATCACCAAGTAACATTAAAGATTAAATATCTAAGAAAGGTTTTGCAATATTCAGAAAAATCTAAAAGGTAGCGCAAAAATTTTATATTTTTTTATGAAATGTGGATTTACCACAATGCAACGCAAATTCTTCAACATGAACATGACCCAAACATAAGAGGCTAATTGCGTGGAAAATATTTAAGATATTGTATGCACGCAGTGCTTCAGCTTTTTTAACACAATGCAGGTTTATTTTGGCCAGCAAAATTAATGCTAAAATTAACCAAAATGATTATTTTTTATGACTGATAATTTGTCAATCAATCCTTAACACTATGAATGTAGAGAAACCATCTATGTGTAAGTCAAGGAAAACTATTATACAATTATGGTTAGTTAACTAAAAGATAACATGAAGGAAATTTGGAAAATTATGTAAATTAATAAATCCTTTTGTGTCTTAATAAAAATTATAATATGTATGTAGTAGATTAATGTTTGAAAAAGGGAGGGTCATAATGTTTTACAGTAGCCACTATAATAATAATAAGTTAATACATTTCAGTAGAAATTATAGCTGATCTACAACTTAGATCTTAAGTTTATCGTATTTACTAGGTGGATTAGCCCTTTGTATTTCTAATTTTAATTACACTTCACTTCACAGCGATTGATGTGTTCTTGCCTGAAACACTATTTTTTTTTCACGCTTTTATGTTTGTTAATTGTTTTTTCCACTGTTTCACGTTCATTTTTGTTAAGTCTTCTTCTACTTGTTCTTTCCATCTACATCTAGGTCTTCCTTGAGGTCTGTTATCCATTCTGTTATGCATCTTAGGAGCTGACTTTTTCTCACTCCTGTATATGTGTCCATATCATCTTATTCTCATTGTTTTAATACTTCTTACTATATTTTCTTTACCCAATAGCTCTTCTATTTCATGATTCATTAACTGCCTGTACTCATTCTCATCTACCTTCTTTTGTCCTGCTATTGCTCTTATGACTTTTTTTTTGAGTATTTTAAGCTTATCTTCGTCTATTACCGTCAGTGTCGTTGTTTCTGCTGCTTCTGTTATTATTGTCTTGTATATTCTTAATTTAATGAGAAACAAGAATAGGCTGGGGGAAAAAAAAATATACATCGAAAATGATCTAACGAAAGACGAAAGAGATATCCAAACTAAAATAATAGAAGCAGCCAAGAAAGAAAGAAGGGTAGGAAATAAAGTAAAAATAGGCTATCAGAAAATAACAATAAATAACCAAATATACGAATAGGATAAAACTGAACGTGAAATAAGATATGTGAAAGAAGATAAGAGACGAGAGAAAGATAGCACCACTGCAAAAAACTGATGAATAAACAAGAACGACTGAAAATGAAGACGAACAAGGCAACGAATATGGACAAAACTAAACCAAAAGAAAAGAAAGCAAAAAGCTAAATGTAGAAACAAAAATGGCAAAGAAACGAAAATTAGAAATAAACTAAACAAAATAGCAACCTGGAATATAAAAACCATGCTTGCCCCTGGGAAGATGCTGGAGGTAGCTAGGGAAATAACAAAATATGAGATCAGCATAGCTGCACTACAAGAGATAAGATGGGGCGGGCGAGGAGAAATAAACGAGAAAGATTTCAAAATGTTGTATTCAGGGGAAAAAAAACAAGGTCATAAAGGTACTGCATTTATAATAGACAAAAAACTAAATATTATGACATTCAAACCGATTAATGGTAGACTATGCTATGTGAGAATAGAAGGAAAACCACTAAATCTATCAATAATATGCGCGTATGCCCCCACAGAAGTAGACGACCAGGAAGTGAAAGACAAATTCTACGACGAATTAGAAACACAATACATACAAACACCGAAGCAAGATATATTGATAATACTAGGGGACATGAACGCACAAATTGGAAAAGAAAATTATATAAAGGACGTGGCAGGCTTACAGACAATACACAACAAGACAAATGACAACGGAAACAGATTATGCAACTTCGCGGCCAAAACAAACATGGCTATCAGCAGCACCAAGCATAAACACAGAAGAATACACAAGGAAACATGGATGCCCCCGGGTACAACGAGAGGGACCCAGATTGATCACGTATTAATAAAGAAGAAACATAGTAGGATAATAACAGACGTCAGATCGTACAGAGGTCCGAATGCAGATTCAAACCACATACTAGTAATTGCGAAAGTAAAACAGGAATATGAAAGGAAAAAAAGACGCAGGGAATGCAAGAGAAGGAACATAGAGAAACTATATATAGAAAACGGAAGGAAGGAATATTTAAAGGAAATTAACAAAGAAATGGAAAGATATGAAAAGAAAACAGATATAGAGACTGAATGGAAAGAGATCAACGACCTAGTTGAGAGAGCATGTGACAAAACGATCGGACGCAAAGAAAGAACGAGGCGAAAATAGTGGTTTGATAACGAATGTCAAGAGAAGATTAACAAAAAGAATAAAGCTAGAAGAAAATGGTTATCGACCAAGAAAGAAGAAGACCTAAATCAATATAAGGAAAATAAAGCGGAATCGCAGAGGACATGCAGACAAAAGAGAAATGAATGGATTGAGAAAATGATGGAAGAAATCGAAGATAACTATAAAAACAACAACACAAAGAAATTTTATAAGCAAATTAAAAACCATAAGATGGGGAACACAATAAGAAACAGGACTGAAAGACGAAAGGGGTATTGTTGAATACGACGAAAATAAGAAAAAAGAAATATGGAGGAAATACTTCCACAACTTACTATATGAAGCAAATGCAGAAAACAATAAGTATGAACAAGAAAGGGCAAGTGAAGATACAGCGGGAGAAGAAGAGGAAGAGGAAGAACCAACCTTGGAAGAAACGAAAGAAGCGATAAAAAAGATAAAAAATGGAAAAGCACCAGGGTATGATGAATTGAACGGCGAGCTGATGAAATATGGAGGAGAGAAGATGCAAGTAACTATACATAACCTGATAAAAGAAATTGGAGAAAAGAACAGATGCCGACAGAGTGGGGAATGGGTGTATTTGTAACAATAGCTAAAAAAGGAGATCTCCAACTATGCAGCAACCACAGAGGAATAACGCTGCTGAACTCCACATATAAAGTACTTACATCCATATTACAAAGGAAACTTATGAGATATACGGAGAGAGAAATAGGAGATTATCAAATGGGATTCAGGCTGGGAAGGTACACAGTGGATGCTTTGCGCGTAATGCGACAAATACTGGAGAAGAGCTATGAACATGACGTAGAATTACATATGATATTTGTGGATTACAGGCAGGCCTTCGACAATGTAAATAGAAAAAAACTAATACAAACTCTAAAGGAGCTGGGGATCCCGGGCAAATTGAGAAACTGCATACAAATGACGCTGAACAACTCGAAAGCCATAGTGAAAACAGAAGAAGGGTATACGGATGCATTTAGTATAAACAAGGGAGTGAGACAGGGGGATGCGCTGACGGCGACACTGTTTAACCTAGCGATAGAAGGAGCAATCAGAAGGTTAAAAGTACACGGGAACATAAAGACTAGAGAGGCACAAATATTGGCGTATGCCGACGATATAGTTATTATTTCAAGATCTTTAAAAAAAATTACAGAAATCGTTAAGAAGCTAATCAAAGAATCAAAGAAGATAGGGCTAGAAATAAACGAGAGCAAAACGAAATACATGAAGTGCAATAGAGGAAAAGATGATACAAGAAAAGTAGTCGAAATCGAAAACTATGAGTTTGAAAAGGTAAAGGACTTCAACTATCTAGGAACACAAATATCTCACAACAATGAAAGAAAGGAAGAAATACTTGAAAGAATACAAAAAGGATACAAAGCCTTTTTTGCTAATCGCAAAATGTTGAAATCCAAAAAACTAAAAGTACAGACTAGGATAAGAATATACAAGACACTTATAAGACCAGTGGTGCTGTATGCTGCTGAAATAATGTGTCCCACGCAAACAGAAAAAGAACAACTAAGAATTTTCGAGAGAAAGGTGCTAAGAGCGATAATGGGGCTCAAAAGTATTGATAACGACGTAAAACGACAATATATGAATCATGAGATCACAGAAATAATGAAAGGAGAGGATATAGTAAAAGTAATGGCAGCACAAAGGATCAGATGGCTAAGACACATAACGAGAAAAAGGGATCAAAGCATACCAAAAGAAATAATGACATGGAAATCAGAGAAAAACAGACCAAGAGGAAGGCCAAAGATAAGATGGTATGACGAAGTGACAGAGGACCTAAGAAAGATGGAAATCGAGGACTGGAAGAAGAAAGCAAGTAACAGCGCTGAATGGAGAGGAATAGTTGAAAAAACGAAAACACACCGTAAATTATAGGAAGCGAACTACATAAGGAAAACGGGGACCAATCCACCCCATGAAATGTATTAATTTACTTCGGAAAGAAGAGGCTATAATCTTATTGATTGGAAAGCCTTTATTATTATTATTATTATACATATTTTAACATTTATATTCAAAATATTTGTGTGTGTATATACACTATTCACGATTGATTTGCCATCCAGCAGGCTGTTTTTTTTCTTAAGTTGCCTTTCTTAAATATTATTTGATTGATTTCTAGCAATGTCAAAATGAAATTGCCGTGTTGCCAGCTCTAGAGTCCCCTATTTTTCTAAAATAATCTAGTAAGTCGAAATTCGGGGCAAAATTACTAATAAAACTTTGGGAATTAATTAAATCTTTTACAGCAGACGGAAATAAAAGATACGTAACTGACGAAATTTTGAAAAAGCGCAACTGTGAGCATTATGAAAAACTTATTTCGGAAGACTGGACAAAACATATGGGAAATTTATCATTTGAAAATATTCCTCCTTTCATTATTTCAATTGGGTAATCTGATTCAGAATCGGAGGGTGCCGATGATTCAGATACTTCTAGTAATATCATGAAGGAATAGGATAGGGGGTATTCTTTTGGCATCTAAATTGTGAGTGTTTTACAGTTTTTATCTCGCCCGAGAAAAACACTGACCTCAGTGGAATACGAACTTGGGTCTCTTAGCACCAGAGGCAAACAGTCAACCACTGGACTACCATAATATCAATTTGAAACATGATCGGCATAGTTGTTAATTCTTCTCAATTTGCTGCAAGACCTAAATATAGGACAACAAAGAATGGCGTGGAATATGCTCTGTATACATACGATTTGAGTTCAGAATTCTCGTGAAAAAGAACAGCAATATGTATTTGGTATGTGTTACGACAACATTTAAATTATAGTTATTATTTTATTTATAATGAAATCATTATTATATCTAAGTATTATAAACCAACATTGAGCAGCAATAGGCGGACGTTAAATGAACAAACAAGCTCCACTGGCAACATTGCCTGCTTTCAAAAAACACAACCTCCATCAAGAAAAACTAGCATAACCCAACTTAATTAATTGACAAATTTCAATGACACCACACACTCCCCCAGATTTCCACAGCCTGTTGGATGGCAAATCAATCGTGAATAGATTATATTCTAAAATATGTTTCCGGTGAATCCGCTAGGATATTTGATCTCATAATTTGACGCTGTGTTATTCTGGGTATTTTAAATTCTATATCAAATATATTTTCGTATTTCTGGCATTTTTTGGTATAATTTTCAAGAATTTCAAGTATGTATGTTTAAATATTTAAATGCGCTTTTATATAGTATTTTAATTTTACAAGGGGGGGGGGGCAACTGCCCCATCTTGCCCCCCCCCATGCTTTTGGGGCCTGCAAGTTACGACAGCGGCTTGAACTGCTGTCCTCTTTTTACACGCGGTTAAGAGAAAGGCCAACAACATAATTAAATTCCAATCGTATGCGACTTACGTTCCCTCATATTTATGCATGCTAGAAAGAGATAATCTCACTAGTGGTGAAGTGTTGTTAGTTTCTAGCGTCAGGGGCGGAGACAAACTAATCTCAGGCAAGCAGAGTTTCTAAAAAGTTCACGTTCCATATTTATTCATTTAGTAAATGCAACGATATCGCTATCAGAATCGTTTCCATCAAATAACTAATTAAATATAATAACAAATATAATATAAAAGTAATTGTTTTGCAGAAATCCAAGCTAATTACTTTCCTTGTCCTACCTACGACAATTGAGAACCGCTGTGTTTACACGAGCATCTGAGTCAAGCTACCTGGTTGGCTTTTCTCAGCTCAGAAGTCTTTCTAAATCTGACAGAGTATACATGGGTATTTAAATTTTATAACTTTCAAAATGGCGCCTAGCCAGCAATAGAGGTCGAGTGATACCTCATTTTAAAGGTCTCTTTGAGTAGAGTATAATTCTAATTTTTGGGAACATTTTATACATTCAAAAACAAACGACAGACTTCCGAATTATCTGTTTCTGATATTAAGCAAAACGCTAAAAAAATGTAGGAGGCGAAACAACAGAAGTAAACCAATTGAAATAATTAGTCTTTCTGTTCTGTCACTTTAATTCAGTTATTGTGTTTGCTCACGTTTGAATATTGAGCGTTAAAACCGGTGATACTAACAATAATTATGGCGAATAGTCAAACTTTGCAGGAAAACACTGAAGCAGTTTTTATATTTGCTGAAGCCAATAGAAACTTTCACGAAGCCGAAAGAATATTTAATGAACATTTTCCCGACCGTCCTATTTCGAGGACGTATTTAAGAGAACTTGTGCAAAACAGGAAAAACCCTGGACGACCAGCAACTTCAGAAGACAAACAAATTCAGATAGTCGGTGAAATGGTAGTACATTCTCAGCAATCAACTTCACATATAGCTGTGATATGTGATGTATCGGCGACCACTGTCAAAAAGTTTTTAAAATGGCATAAGTTCCATACAAAATGAAGATTTTACACCAGTTGATTGAAGTTGATCCGGATAGACGCATTGAATTTTGCGAGATTATGACCCAAACCATTGCAAGAAACCCATCCTATCTTCGCAATATCTGTTTTAGTGACGAATGCACATTTTTTTAAATGGGTTTGTTAACAGACAAGATGTAAGATATTGGTGCGATGAAAATCCCCATGTTTTCCAGGACGGTCACACCCAATTCGGCAAAAATGGAATGTGCGGATAGAAATACTTGGCGACCATATCGTAGGTCCCTTATTTATAAACGGAAACTTTACTGGGGAATTGTACTTAAACATGCTGGAAAACCTCATCCATCCGTTAATAGTTGAGATTGCTGAAAATAATCCAAACGAATTTGACATAGATATCCTATTCCAGCAAGATGGCGCTCCTCCGCATTTTAGCACACAAGTTCACAATTATCTCGATGTAACGTATCCTCGACGATGGATTGGTCGTCGTGGGCTAACAGAATGGTCTCCGCGATCCCCTGACCTGACTCCGTTGGACTTTTTTGTGGGGGTTTCTTAAATCGAAAGTCTTTCAAACAGAACCCGATTCCCTTTTGGATTTACGACGTAAAATATCAGAGGCTTGTGTAAATATCGGAGTTGAAACTTTCCAGAAGGTACGGGAAGAGATATTAAATCGGTTTTTCTATTGCCACGAAGTTTAGGGAGAACACTTCGAACGTTTATTAAAATAGTATTAGTATTAATTCTTAGTTTTTTCCACACACTTGTTATTTTCAATCATCTGTCATTTTTTCTGGATGAATATTTTTTTATGAAACTCAAGGATCAGACGTAGAATTAAAATACCTTTCAAATGAGGTTGTCACTCGACCCCCATTGCCAGAAAAAAATATAGTTCAAGATGGCGCCTAGCCGAACTAAAAAGTAGTATTTAGCCACCCATTAAAGCACACAAAATTTTGTGAAGAAACATCAAGTCGTTCAAAAGTAGTAGGGGGGGAAGGACATTTTACGACCGCACTGTATGTACGAGGAGTGTTCAAATGTGAACAGGAATCTATAATGTATCTTGGTGACATTAGGATGGCATTTGTTTGGCAATATTATTTTGACGGTTACAGTTACAATGTCAGAAAGTATTGTTCACTGTAGTGTGGAACAGCGCAAAATAATAAAATTTCTTACGAATGGAAGCGTATATTTGATTGAAATTCTTACACGCTGCGAGCACAATATGGCGATCAATGTCTTGCTAAAAGTTGGCTGCTCGAGTGGTCGTAATCTTTTAGACAGGAGAAAACGTGTAGAAAATGCGCACCATGTACAATGAGTTACAACTTCGGTTAATAGTGAAAATGAAAAATCTGCCTTTATACAGCAAGAGAGGCAGTTCATCGAATTACTAAAAATTTACAAATTAGTGTCGGAAGTGTTGAAGACATAAAAAACAAGCTAAAGTATCATAAAGTTAGGTGCGACGTAGATTCTGTGCTTTTCGACCGAAGAGCACAAGTTAAATCGTTTGCATATCGCTTCTTCTTTACTGCAACAACATGATAGAGGAGATGAATTTTTGGAATGAAATGTGATAACTGATGAAATCTTGACACATTATTCTACTCTTAAGTCAAAACGTGCAAGCATGCAGAAAGCAAAAACTGCTGTCAGCTGGTAAACTGATGGCAAATTTTTTTTTGGGATACTCAAGAGGGGTGATGTCCTTATAGAACGTCGTACAATTAAGTAGATTATTATTTGACACTTTTGCGCAATGAAGTTAAATGAACAATTGAAATCAAAATCAAACAACAGTGGGACCTTCTTCCGCATGCACTATGAACTCCTGATTTTGATCTTACTGAGTTTTATTTGTTGGGCTCATTAAAAGAATTTTTAGGCGGCAGAAGATTTCTCAGATAACCCGTTATGAAAGCTGTTCAAGAGTGGATACGCATGCAACCCAAAGATTTTTTCCAGGAAGGTATTAGAAAGTTTCTAGGTCGATGGAGTAAGTGCATTACGAGGCAGGGGAGCATCGAAAAGTAATATAGTTTTCATTGTAATATTGTAATACCCTTTTCTTATAAATAAATTCCTGTTTAAAATTGAAAACCCCTCGTAGAAGAAACAATTGCGCCATTTCAAAGCCTTTTGAGCAACAAAACATTTTCTGTAAAACTCAAGTTTTCCAAAAATGGAATACATCACTGCTTTCCGAGTTTAATTTGCAAACAGTTTAATTATTCTGGATAGTTCATTTAAAATAACAAAGTTGTTTGTAATTTTTCAAAAATAGTAAGCGATAGAAAAAATTATGTTGTTATCATGTCTGTCATGCTCTATTACCCACAAAGTATAATTTCCAACAGAATGTCTTTAACAGTTTGAGAGTAATTAGCTGGATAGTATTAGTTCAAACACTCTGTATACTTTCACAAATTATTATTAAAATATTTTGTACCTTTTATATTATTCTCCCCTTCCAGGTCACAATAATTCTACTACAAAAATATATACTAAAAATAAGCGAACTGCTTCATTTAAATGTAACAAATCCAATTACAGACAATTAATCGGAAAATGCTACTTATTACCAATTAACTATATGTCTGCCAGAACGAATTTGGAAGTTCTATCTTGCCACAGAAATAATAGCTTAAATGTATGTGCTTATCATATTTTATTACCCTGCACTAAATGTGGTGTAAATCAGTTTTATTTTAGCAAAATTTTTATATGGGAAATTTTGATGGGTACTATTTTTAAATGCCAACAGCTTCATGTAATCAAACAATGTAGGTGTAGGCTTTATCCTTTTTAAATTTCATGCGGACTATAATATATGTAACATTCCTGCATGTTCATCGTCATTTTTTGTAACACCATCAAAAACATCGCCTGCAGTACTTCTCAAACGCCATTTGAACTACTATTGAAAGATACATTACAAAATATTTGACAAATACGTCCTTTATCTGCCATAATGTGAAGTTGCTGAGAAAATATGCTCAATACTTTTTTTTACATTTAACTTTATACCGTTGTATGTAAGACGAATCTCAGTATGTACATTAATTAACAGAAGTCATTTAGCCCTAATAGCAATCACAATAAATTAAAGTAGAATAATCCTACACGCCGACCGTTGTAATTCACAATAATTGCAATGGAACATAACCTTCAATATAATTTATTCCTATACAGAGTGTCAATTTAAAAACGTAAAATGCGATATATCTTTGGAAGTAAAATAGGTACTGAACTTTTCTAGAAAACGTTTCTACAGCCTGGAGGGGAAATCATAATGACTTATAAGGTAACCTTCCCCATTCAACTCTTAAGGCTTTAGGTACCTTAACAATTTTTTTCATGGTAACACCCACTTTGTGATAACTGATTGAAAAGCTTTTAAAAAATACTATTCAGCAGCAGCAACCTTTTTTTCCGACTCGTTTCGGAAAAAATATAAAATAAAAATTAGAAGATATTGAACAATTACTATAATTAAAATTTAAAAATATTAGATTAATGTTCAAAATGACTTCCATTATTCTCTAGGAAATAATAAAGCCTGCTCTCTGCGAACATTTTGGAAGGTTTGTCACAGAATAGCTCAATACTCCTGAACATTCGTTGTCGCAATTGTACTATGAGACTGAGTTTTGTAAACAAGAGCTTTTAACAAACTCCATAAAAAGAAGTGTAATTGGGTCAAATCTGGAGATCTTGGGGACCATTCTATTGGTCCTCTTCTACCAATCCATTGGTAGCCGGGGACCATTCTATTGGTCCTCTTCTACCAATCCATTGGTAGCCAGGCCCTTATAGGGACTGCACAGTGAGGAGGTGCCCCATTTTGTTGGAAATGAATGAGACAGGATCTATAGAATGGTTCCCACATCTCCAGATTTGACCCAATTACACTTTTTTTTATGGGGTCAGTTATAAGCTCTTGTTTACAAAACTCAGTCTCAATCCATAGGACAACTGCGACAACGAATAGTTCAGGAGGACCGAGCTATTCTGCGACAAACATTCCAAAATGTTCGGAGAGAATTTTAGAGTAGACTTTATTATTTCCTAGAGAATAATGGAAGTCATTTTGAACATTTAATCTAATATTTTTAAATTTTAATTAGAATAACTGGTTCGCAACCTTTCTGAGTTTTGTTTTCTAAACGAGTTGGAGAAAAGGAAGGTTGCTACTACTGAATAGCATTTTCTAAGACCTTTTTAATGAGTTATCATAAAGTGAGTGTTACCATTTGAAATTTATTTTTTGGTGTACCTAGAGTCTAAAGGGTTGAATGGGGAAGGTTATCTTATAAGTCATTATGATTTCCCTCTAGGCTGTAGAAACGTTTTCTAGAAAAGTTCAATACCTATTTGTCTTCCAGATATACAACACATTGTACGTTTTTAAATTCACACCCTGTATGTTTACAGCTAACACGATTTATTATTTTTTTCCTTAACTACATAATCTAATATCTTAACATCATCAAAAGATTAAAGTTAGAGGTAGTAGAAAAATAATATGCCTATTCATCAGCTTGTTACAGGGGGTTTATTCAATTGCAATTTTTAATTTGTAAAAGCTCTTAATAAATTCAACATGGAAAATAGAATGGATTACAAAAACTTGAATGGTAAAATCTTAATTCCTTTTGTAATTGTTCGAAATACAATGCAGACGCCCACAAAGCTTATCAGTTCCTTCGATGAGTCATCTGTCCAACAGTAACGAATTATAAATGTATGGAACGCATTTTCATTGTTTTATAGATAGTGTTCTTATATGATGTATTGTTTTCGTTAATCACATACAGTCCATTTAAGCAATTTGTCTCCCTGTTTACTAACTTCCGTTTAAACACAATTATACTATAAAAATGGTCCATGCCCAATTTATCCTTGGAAAGACGAAATTGAACAGGACAACTGGCATGACGACTATTAATATTTTACTGCGGTAAACTACGTTTCATTTTATGGAAATTAAATTTATAATCATCACATTCAAGGTCACGTGGGACTGCGATTGGTAACTGCATTAATTAGATTTCAAGGATTGTTATACAGTATTGGGAAATAAAAGGAGCTACCCACCTTAAGTTTGTCAAGCTCTCTCTGTAGCTCATGATTCATTTTCGTCAAGTGATTAAGTTCGGATTCAGATTGTAAATGACTGCTTTGCGTTCCTCTTATTTGCTTTTCTAAATTTTCTTTTTCTACTTGCAGTTGCACATATTGAGTCTAAAACAAAAATAGTTGTTACTGTTGCGATAATTTATATTAATACAATTTGTGATATTCTACACTATAAAAATGGTGTTGCCCGTAACAAGCATTAATTATAGTAATGAACGTGACACGAAACCCTAAAATAGAATTGTTAATGGCCCAAGTACAAAGGGGTGCTTGGAAAACCTCGTCCTAGTTCTTGCTCAATCAAAATACGGATATATGTACAGTACAGTCGCGATAATCCGCACATACGTTAATCCGAACATCGCCTTTGATCTCCGTTTTACACACACATTTTCCTATAAAGTAAGTGTCGTCGGGGATTTACTCATTTGCAATTTTTAAATGGCAGAAAGGGCAACCACCGACGCGTAATTACATCTGAAACACAGTGTGTAATACCGGCGTTATAAGCCATACTTCAAGAAGAGGTAGATGACGATGATGATGTGGTTGAATCTACAAATTTAGTCAAATACAAGGAAGTTCTTCAGTATTTTGAAACTTGTATAACTTCTTGTCAAATACTACTGCTAAGACCAATTTAAGAATGGGCTTTAGCGTCACATATTAGTAACTAAAAACAATCAACACTTCATGACCATTTTAAACGAAATATGCGATTTTGTAATTACATGCACATACAAACAATTTATTTTACCTATTATTTTTTTAGAATGTATATTTATTTTTAAAATATGATGAATGTATTGTGCTAAATTAAAAGTGAAAACATAGTGATTTTTTTCTAAATCAAGTCATTTTTGGTAATCCGAAAAATCCGCTAATCCGAACACCTCGTGGTCCCATTTAATTCGGATTATCGCGACGGTACAGTGATTATTTAGTAAAAAGTTCTGCATCGCTAAGCGTATATTTGCTTTATAGTTTAACGTAAATTTTTGACATTTTCGAAAATAGATTTAAATATATTATCATTATTCTATCATTAGGTTCTCCGTTTACTGTGATTTAGAAATTCTTAAATTAAATATTAAAATAGACAGTGTTGCCTAAATCCCCCTTAATCAGTTACCTATTATTCTGAAAAATATTGAGGTGAACAAAAATTACTTTTTCAAACTCAATTGTATGAGAAATACATTTTGTATTCCAACTATGTATACTCCGAACCAAATTTAGGATATCTAGCTGAGATGCATATGTTATTAAACTTGTATCGTCCTCGCAGAAGAAACAGATCAAATTATTTGACAAAAAGCCATCATAATGAAGAAGCTTTCACGCGAGAAATCGCAAATAAAGGTGCAGTATGAATGTATACCCCGGAGTGGTTGACCAAAAATAATCTCTGCTAGCAATCATGCTGTGTTAAAAAGAACCAGTTTGGCTTACAGGAGCCTCAATTCAGCAGAACTGTCCAAATTATAGTCGGAAGCTACTGGTGTGAATTTGTGTACATCTACTGTGAGAAGAAGACTTCTTAACTTTAGATTTAGAGCAAGAAACCACTGCTTTTTGAAAAACTGTAATTCAACTGTTTGCGGTAGGCAACAGAACATCATCACTGGACACCGGAACAGTGGCAAGAGATGCTATTTAGTGATGAATCCACCGTCAATATCAATAATCATGCTTATAATATGTATGTCAAAAGGTTTCCCGGGAAAAAATCACGAAAATGCGTACTGCCAGCAATAAAACACCCAAGCTCTGTTATGGTTTGAGGATGAATGTCTGCTGAAGGAGTTGGGCGATTGCATGTTGTTTTTGTGATGATAAATTCCACAAAATACATTGAAGTACTGCAGAATAAGATTCGTTTAGAGAAAAAGAGTTCAGCACAATCCCCAGATCGTAATCCTATCGAAAACTGGTGGCAAAGGATAAAGGTTGGAGATAAGCAACACCCCTGCCTGAGCCCTTTGCTTAATTGGAATTCGTCCGAAATGTCCTTTCCTGTTTCAATGCAGCATGTGTATCTTGTGTACATTTCTTTTACTGTATTTATTAAATTGACACTATATTCTCTAACAATATAGTCCACCATAATTTGTTCAGTGGTATGCTTTCATATACCTTTTTCAAATAGACGAATTATATATGTACTTCTCGCCCGCATACCAATTTCTTTTCCGTCAGTTGTTTTGAAGAGAATGTCAAGATATGATCTGCCTGATCGGAATCCGCTTTGTTCTTCCATTTCGTCTTCTATTCGTTTCTTTACAACCCGTCCGTAGTCTAGTCCCTATATTTTTTTTCAGTCGTAAATATTTACTGATGATCTGTGTTATTATGTAGGTATTGATGATGATTTGAAAGAGCGAGATCTAGGGCGAGGTTTTCCAAGCATCTATATGCACTTTGGCCACATTTGGCCCATTGTATACCCTAACTAAGAATTTTGCCTATCTGGGGTAATTCCAACTCCAGTAGTGATTTTTAACGTGTCACACATCGCAGTGGTACGGGACCTACGGCTTTACTTCTGATCCAACAGAAGGCGCATTTTCAGATTTTTCCCCGCTAGAAAAATCTCGCCGACCTCAGCCAGGTTCAATCCCGCGTCCCTCGGATCTAAAGGCAAATGCACTAACCACTAGACCACCGAGGCCGGCTATGTAGGTATTGATGATGATGTGGGTATTGCTTGCTTGCTTGTTTTGAAAGAGCGAGATCTAGAACGCGGTTTTCCAAGCATCTCTATGCACTTAGGCCATATGGCCCATTGTATACCCTAACTAAGAATTTTGCTTATCTGGGTAATTCCAACTCCAGTAGTGATTTTTAACGTGTCACACATCGCAGTGGCACGGGACCTACGGCTTTACTTCTTATCCGACAGAAGGCGCATTTTCAGATTTTTCCCCGCTAGAAAAATCTCGCCGACCTTGGCCAGGTTCGATCCCGCGTCCCTCGGATCTAAAGGCAAATGCGCTAACCACTAAACCACCGAGGCCGGCGATTTTGTGTTGCTTTGCTTGCTTTGAAAGAGCGAGATCTAGGACGCGGTTTTCCAAGCATCTCTATGCACTTAGGCCACATTTGGCCCATTGTACACCCTAACTAAGAATTTTGCCTATCTGGGGTAATTCCAACTCCAGTAGTGATTTTTAACGTGTCACACATCGCAGTGGCACGGGACCTACGGCTTTACTTCTTATCCGACAGAGGGCGCATTTTCAGATTTTTCCCCGCTAGAAAATTCTCGCCGACCTTAGCGAGGTTTGAACCCGCGTCCCTCGGATCTAAAGGCAAACGCGCTAACCACTAGACCACCGAGGCCGGCGATTTTGTGTTACTCATCCTTTTTAAACACGTTCTTGATAGAGTGCTTTGGAATATCTAATAACTGTCAACAAATGCCAAATGTTACATCAGTGTGTGTTTGCAATAATTAAAAATGCCAGTAAAACTGAGTATTGAAGATAAAATTGAAATTGTTCTCATTGTTGGAGAAAATTATAAAACATGTAGGGAAGCAGCAGAAATCTTTAATAATAGACACCCTGATAAAATAATACATTTCACAACTGTCAGATACATATGTAATAAATAAATTCAAGTTCTGGAAGTGTTGAAAATAAATTTAGAAAGAAACATCGGGCATGGGTTAGAAATGAAGATATTGAAACTGATCGGTCGTAGAAAATCCAAAATATTCACTACGAAAAAGATCCAATTTATTGAATGTAAGTAAAACTACAGTTGCACGAATTTTAAAATCAAATAAATTTAAACCATACAAACCCCAATTTACCCATACTTTAAAAGAAGGAGATGTTGAACGAAGGTTCGAATTTTGTGCTCGTATCCAAGGAGAAGTGGAACAGATTTATGACACGACAAGTACTTTTCTCTGACGAAGCAACGTTTACGTCTATTGGTACAGTAAGTTCGCAAAATTGTCGATGGTGGAGCGATGTTAATCCCAATTGCCATGTCCAAACCAGAGATCAATATTCATTGAAAACTAATGTATGATGTGGTATTTACAAAGACAGAATTGTTGGACCATTATTTTTTCGAAATAACATGAATGGAGAAAGATACCTACAATTTTTAAATAATCAGTTGTCTGACTTTCTTGATGAACTACCACTAAATGAACGAGGAAAAATGTGGTACCAACAGGATGGAGCACCGTGTCACTGTAATATAAATATTCGGGATTTTCTCCTCCACGCTTTTAACGGTAAAGTGATCGGGAGGTACATGGAGTTTCTTTGGCCTCCAAGGTCGCCGGATATTACCCCTCTAGATTTTTTTGCGGGGCTACTTACAAGAAAAGGTATACCTTCAGAGGCCATTTCAAGATGTTGACCATCTTGAAAGAATCATCAGAGAAACATGTGAAGCTATAACTACAGATTTGATTAGAAATGTCATAAAAGAATTCAATCAAGGAACAATCACCTGTTTAGAAAAGGATGGTGGATACGTTGAAGTTCCGTAGTAATTTAAGTAATTTTACATGTTGAACGTATTTTACTCTCACTGCAAATCACATGATTTTGATTTTCCCTGTATTCCAGTCAATGTTTTAAAAATTTTGTATTTAATTATAAATCTACTAGTCATGCAGAGCTTTTTATCAAGAATATTTTTTTTGTGTGAAATGTAAGATAAACTTTTCTCCATTTGTATAAAACTTTTTGGGACACACTGTATACTTGCCCCATCCGCGATTGGAATTCGCGGGGTTTACTTACAAGCCAGTCGTCTTATCCACTGCGCCGCAATAACACCACAAGGTGTTGTTGTTTAGTCTTCAAAGGACATACCTTCAATTTGTAATTTTTTAATAATTTTAAAGGCGCAAATATTTTTACTCTTGACTTTATAAATCTTGTAATAAAGTTGTAGTAATAAAGGCACAGTTTATATGAAATCAATTGGCGCAATGTGCGCCTACTCCGTAAAGCTGAATTGCGCCAATTGGTTCCATATAAACATTACGACAGTTTAACACCACCAAATACTGTCTTTACGCTATTAACAATTGCAGTTAAAAAGACTTTATTGTAATACAATTAATTATACGATTGTGGTGCAATAAAGAGCCTGTAGAGCACCAAAACAAAGCTTTTTGGGCAGAGCTTTCCGTTTTTCTTAAGCCTTTTCTACGGCAAATAATAGTTATTTAAAAATGAATTATAACCATTCATACTTAACCTGTGTAATTAATTTCTTTTTTTCGAAAAGAGATTTAAAACGGTGAACTGCCCTTCTTTAAAACGCTTTGCTTGGTACATCTAGCGGATCTCTTATAACTTTAAATATAACGTGAAGACCTAACCGGTCATTATCCTAAAATTAATGCCATCCAATTGGGCGGAAAATAGTTACGTATGCATTTACAGTAGCCACGTATGTCGAAAAATATTGAAATTCCATTTCTACCTTATACTGCGCGTTGGGAATAAATGGAGGTAACTTTGATTGATCGGGAAACCAATTACACATTCGGTATCTACTACCCTAAAATAAGAGGACAAACTTATTTTACGTGGTTTATGTGAAATAAATATACAGAGATTCTTACAGGGTCCTACCATAGTAAATGAAAAAACAATCTCACTTTTCACAAGAAAATGTCTTATTAAAAACTTCTGCTACCTTGCTTTTTACCCAACTGTCTAAATAGTTTTGTAGTAGCCAGATAGAGTATTTTTATAAACTAATGGTGTGAAATATGACATAAATTAAAAGACAAAGACACAGTCTTTATTAAAGATTTAATTATTTAGTATTTTTAAGATGAACAATAATATTTATCATGTACAAAACAACTTAAACTGTCATCATTATGTAGTATTAGTAGTATTATTAATATTACCAAACTGTAATTTTACTATTAAGGTTTGTAACACATTTGCATTATTAGCTGGTGCCTTATACATATTACAAATTAAATTGTTACGTGATTATTTAGAAAAGGGAGAAGAATTTTATTCAACTTGTCGAAATACAAGACATTCGTAAGATTACAATTAAAATGTACGTGTGTTGCTAATTCTGTATTTAATAAAAGACTGTGGATTTTTGTGTTTAATATATGTATGTTGCAATTGATTCCTATTTTTGCAATGATAACCCGTTTTAACATTTGAAATTGATATATCAACTTAAGCCCCTTTCGAAATTCAAAAATTTTTGTAGGTGATTTATGTAAACCAAAAACAATGGTCGCATTTTTAACTCATCGTGTTGTAATTTCACGTGAATAATTCCATACAATAAACCAACCTTTACAACTGGACATTCAGTGACATTTCCACATTTAGATAAACCATCTTTGATACCAGCAACATTTGCTATCATTGCTTTGCACATATTTGCTCCAAAGCGTAGTGGAAATAGTCGATACTCGTTACTCATAAATGTATATGCCTGCACCACAATCTACAATAAACTCTGACTTAGCAACAAATTATAACAAAACTCCTGAAAACAGTCTCACCTGTAAATCTGTTCCCAAATCAACTTTAGTATGGAAGCTTGCATTAGCAACAGTTGTGCTACGATTGTATTTGAACGTTACTATATCCATTTCCCCAACGTTTTTATTGTAGCGAGCCAACTCCATCCGTTCGAATTTAATCTGGTAATCATTTTGCTGAAACTGCACAAAATTTTATATAAAAACATAAACTGCTTACTGTATGTATACGTTCAAGTCGAGCTCATGTTCTTCCTTGCCTGCTTGAACATGAAGTACCAAAGTTGTTAAAACTAAAATTGCAATCATTGTAAAATGCGTATCCATCCTATTCCAAAGCACATACATAGAATATGCTAGAACAACAGCTGACAAGGAAAACGAAATTAACCGAACATGCATAGTTTCATTTTATGGAGACCAATCTCAACGGAAGTACTAAACAATTACCATTTCCTGTTTACCAGCCACAGCAATGTCACCATCACCATCATTAACAGATTCCATTGTCTATTTCGTTGGACATTACTATGTATACTGAATTTATTTATGTTATACAAAAATTTAAAAAGTCGGGAAGAATATGTTTAAATAAGAGAAACTTAAAATCAATCCCCAAACTAATATTAAAATTACATTACAGTTTGTTGGATAAATAAGAAAAACTTTCTAATCTGAAACCTCATTTAGAAAATTACAAAACCACAAAACATTTAAAGTCATTAGCAACCATTGGAAAAGGTGACATATAAGATATGGTCGATTAAAAGACTTCATGTTTTCGAATTCTTTGTTCTTGTTAATATTGGGACATCCTAACAGGTTCAGCTTCCAGTATTAATTATAGATATCGATGTAAGCAAATACTATTACCAAATCTAATATAACTAATGGCTGGCTCGCTGTATGGAGCCAGGAAGCGATGGCACTACCATAACAATCCATCCTCATGCATTTTTATTTGTTAATAAAAAAAATATTTATTATTAAACATATGACGTGCCCGTTCGGTTCATTTTAAAAGTTATATAAAGCATAAACGTTTTTTACTTTTTAAATATACCTCGTATGATAAGATAAATGAACAAGTTCGACGTTGGCACAATTTTCTGACAGATCATGACTGCAGTGGTATGTAGGCGTCGAATTTGAGCCAGCCCTCAACTAGCTCTGCTTTCAGTACAGCTTGACTGATTTAACCTTGCTTGTGAGTGAACATTGCGCACTACCACCACTACTATGAAATTGGCGGGGGAGGCCTGGAGCTCGTTTGCATCGTGTGTTTGTAGCAGTTAACATGGCTGTACACTCTAGTGAAAAGTGCGTGCAGTGGAGTTTCAATCTAAAATTAAGCAGGGAAGACTTTGGGCGGCCAAAGTTGCGAAATTGTTGCGAATGTTTTACAATTTATGCAACAAGAAGCATTAGAAAGACCTACAATAAATTTAAATAAAGTGCAAGAAGGTGTAGCAGCGGCAACTGGTGTTAGTCTTCGTACAGTGGGGAGTGTTTTTCAACAATTAAAGGATATTAAGGAAGAACAAGCGTTTTCGCGTGTAAGTCGTAATATAAAACGAAAGAGTTTATCACCAAAAACAGAATTGGATGCCGCCGAAATGTAATAAACTTTTATACAACCGAAAAAAAAGTGTCTACAGTTAAAAATATACATCAGAAGTTTGTGGATGATGCAGAATATACTGACTGCCGTGACAGTATTCGAGTGGCTCTACGGAAAATGAGTTTTCGTTGCCATAAAACAAAAACAAATCTCAAATTGCTGATGGAGAAGCCCGACATACAACAGCTTCGCCTTAATTATTTGCGTAATATTAAGAGGTATCGAGAAGCAAATAGACCCATTGTATATATGGACGAAACATATATACATACTTCTCATACACACGAGAAAATTTGGAACGACAATTCCAACGAAGTTTTGCGACGACCTGTTTCAAAACGCGACCGTTTTACTGTAGTTCACGCTGGAGGAGAAAATGGTTTTGTACCAAATGTGTATTTAAAATTCAGATCAGAACGTAAGACCGGTGACTATCACTACGAAATGAATTTTACAAATTACACAAAATGGTTGAAGGAAAAATTGATTCCCAACTTGCCTCCTCGCAGCGTTCTGGTAATCGATAATGCTCCATACCATACCGTGCAAACCCACATCAGATTGTAGAAAGGACGATATGAAGGCATGGCTACAACGAAGGAACATTTCGTTCACCGACGATATGTTGAGGCCTGATCTATATAATATCATCAAGCTTCACAAACCGAAATGCAAGACGTTTGCAATAAATTGACAAACTACTTCAGAATCAAGGGCATGACGTTTTAAGACTTCCTCCATATCACCCCAATTTAAATACATTGCAACTCGTGTGGGCATCGCTAAAGCAGTACATGGGACAGCGAAATGTAACTTTTAATCTGACAGACGTCCAAAAATTTTGCGATGAATTGTTTGACACTTTTTCTGCCGATGAGTGGAGATCTCGGTGTCAACATGCAAAAGATGCCGTACAATTTTTCGTTGACAAGGAACCCGTGTTTGACATTATTATTGATCAACTGATTATTAGTTTAGGAGAAAACGAATCTGACCATACTTATGGAAGTGAGAGTTCTAGCAGCGATTTATCGAGAATTGAGGACCTATAATATTTATCTTTCTTGTATGATGTATTTCTATTTGTAATTTAGTTAGTCCGTCGAATTTCTGTATTATGTTACATTTTCTTTTGAAAGAATGTAAAAACTTGTTGAATTTATTTTTGAAGAAAGTCTTCAACAAAAGAATTTAATTGCCGTGGGAGCTTTCGTATTTTCAAAAATAGGGAGGATCCTTTAAATTCGGGTAATGAGCCAATTCGTAACTCAGATTTAATTCGTTTGTTGAAAATAATACCTTAATCGGTAAGCGCAACGACCCCTAACGGGGACTTAATATTTAAGCTTTTGTTTGTTAATTAATTAGCATTGGACTTTCATTGTTGATTTGGTGAAGAACTTATTTCCAGAGGCATTCCTCAGCCAAGCTACTTTAGTTAGTTCAAGTTCCCACTAAAGATGGCAGTTTAATTGCCGAAATCACCGACTTCAATCAGTCCTATTATTTTATTTAATTGAAGAGAAATAAATATACAAGGTCATTCATATAGGCTTCGATCATGGTAAATTCAAAATGCCATCCCAGTTTGATTAATTGTCCCAATAAAACGTCTAACTAAAAAATGTTGTTTTTCTTTTTACCCAAATGCCTAGAGTTTTTTAGTGTCCAAATTAGACATCTTTAAAAATCAATGGTTTAGAATAATTTAGTGTATATTAAAATACAAAGAAAAGCGTTTCCCAACGAATTTATGTGTTATGTCAAACTCGGTAGGCGCCATCCCTTTCAAATTCGGCTTTGGACGATCCTCGTGAAAAGGTCAAGGATCGCCAGTTGAATCCACCTTATGCAGTTTCCTGTTTGTTTTCAAGCTGATAATAAAATATACAGAAAGAAGGAAGATAAACAAATCAACAAGGTAGATATAAGTTGCTCACGATGGTTATAAATACATATATGAGACAAAATCACAAAGAGTCGGCCTTGATACAAATTAACTGTGTATATAATGGAACAAAAGAAAAGGAAGACCTCAGGGTGTTTAGATTTGTAGCCTCAGCCGCTATTGGATACGATATTTACGGTAACATCGAAACGTAACTAACTAGGGAACCAGTAAAAAATGAGTACGTTGACACACTATCATAACATTTAAGTACGTGGCTGAACTTAAAATCGGCAACCGAGGATTGCTTAGTTAATCAAAATCCGCACTCTAATAAAATCACAGATAAGCCCACCGTATTACCGCCTGGGTCAGTGAAAACGTCAACGCAGATATACATGTCTGCCGTTTGATACCACCACGGACAAAGATAGCTAGACAGAGGAAAAGACATCTGACTGACGCCGCTGGTTTCGACAGATTGGTGTTTGTGCGCTCTGATTGCGTGATATGTTATATCTTATATATTATATAGCAAGAAGCTTTTACCTGCACGTGTGCTGAAAGTGAACTCGGGAGAGTAGCGGTAATGTCAATGAGGATCAAAAGTCATGATCACGTCGAGACCTTATAACAGGATGATACTTGAAACTACGGAAAACATGCAGATAGGACTGAGCAAGGAGAACATCAGAAACGGTAGACTGGACGGTACAGAAGAAACAAGCGACAAATGGTAACGACACAAAAACGACGAACAGAAGTTTCTTCGAGTGTTTGAATAAAAACAAGTAGCAGCCAATTTAATCCGTAAAAACGAAAAAAGGAAACCACACGGTAATTCCTAACTGTAACGTTGGTTCTGGTGTATACACAAAACCCAACGTAACTTATCGACGATATACGATAATTAACACCAGATTAACTAAGCCGCACCCAAATGGTTTCTTCAAAACTACACAACCGTATCTTTACAATGTTAACGTCAACTTTAGTATGGAAGGTTGTATTAGCAACAGCAGTGCTACGATTGTAATTAAACGTTACTATATCAATTTCCGTTACGTCTTTATTGTAGCGAACCAACTTTAAACGTTCGAAATTAAGCTGGTAATTATCTTGCTGAAACTGAACAAAATTTTGAGTGGAAACATAAACTACTTACTGTATGTATACGTTCAAGACGAGCTCATGTTCTTCCTTGCCTGCTTGAGTATGAAGTACAAAAGTTGTTAATACTAAAACTGCAATCATCATAACATGAGCATCCGTTTTTCCCAAAACAAATTCACAACATTAACTAATAAGACATGAAACTTGTAAATATAATTATATAATATATTCCTATTTCATCTCGATTAACGTCAACGGAAGTGTTTAACTATTATAATTACCTGTTTGCCAGGCACAACAATGCCACCACAACCGTCCAGAACACAAATTTTATTGTCTCTTTCACTGTAGGTACGACATGATTTTTAAATTTTTTATTTATAATGTTATGAAGAAAAAGAATGCACGGAAAACATAATTAACAAAACAAAAACTCTAAATCTTAAAATATTATCACAGTTGCTTCTATAAATAGAGAAACTTGCTAATCTGCAACCTCATTTAGCAAATAACAAACCTCAAAAATACCTCATCATCATCATCATCATCATCTGACATGGAGCTGACTCAAGGTCGATCCTGGATACGCCAGGCCCACCCCATGCCAGTAGGTGGGTAGGGATTCAAGAATAGGGTGGGAACGGGTGGGGCATTGCACAACGTTAACATGTCTGCAATGCCTACCGCAACACACCGCTGTTGCAACACCAAGTAGTTAGGTAGATACGCATCAATGGGTTGTTGAGTACGTACCTGAGACCGTTATGCTCTTAAGCATTTGAACCTACTAACTTTGATAGCAAAGTTGCACATTGTTCTTATTTCACATTGTTCTAAAGTTACTGATTGCACCTCTCTTAGTTTCCTAATAACTAATAACCTACTTAATAGTTACTCCCTAACTTATTTTTACTGTCCGCTATGCGATTATACATTTGACCCTAATACACTTTGGTTTCTAAGTTTCACATTGTTCTTATTTCACATCATGCTATTGTTCTAAGGTTACTGATTGCACATTTCTTAGTTTCATAATAACTAATAACCTACTTAATAGTTACTCCCAAACTTATTTTTACTGTCCATTATGCGATTATACATTTGACCCTAATAAACTTTGGCATAAAAGTTTCACATTGTTCTTATTTCACCTCTATCTATTGTTCTAAGGTTACTGATTGCACATCTCATAGTTTCCTAATGACTAAGAACCTACTTAATGTTCACTCCCTAACCCATTCACACTGTCCGCTATGCGACCATGGCTCCGACCCCAAGAAACCCCGGTATCAAAGTTTCACCCTGCTCGTATTTCCCATCTGGCCATTGTTCTAAGGTAACAGACTGTTCCCCTCCTTGTGTCCCAATGACCAGCCAACCACTTAAAACTCGCTGCACTGACCACCACTGCCCTACCACTCAGTTGGAAGATCAAATCTGGATTGTACCTCCTTCGCATCCCCCACCCACCCCTCTGTCATTGACAGCCAGATATCCAGCGTCCTCCTTCCCACCGGCACCTGCTTCGCTCCCTCTCCTCTGCCCTCCTCCTCCTCACCCTCCTACTGCCTCCTCCT
Source organism: Limonius californicus (assembly GCA_014611495.1). Lineage (NCBI taxonomy): Eukaryota > Metazoa > Arthropoda > Insecta > Coleoptera > Elateridae > Limonius > Limonius californicus. Next base: position 14,285 of record JABXWE010019659.1, on the reverse strand, counting down.
CCTCGCCATCCTGTCCCTCCCCAGTCGAGCGGACTCCTCTGCCAGCGCGCGCACTTCTCCTACCTCTCTTCGGACCTCCCCCACCCCCTCTCGCGCCCAGACCTCCCATGTCTCCCCCGGCATGCCGGCACCCTCCATATCCCCCCTCCAATGATGTACTCCACGCGCAGCACGGTCCTCCGATCTGCATTTCTTCTGCCCGTACGGCATACTCCGGCTGTAGAGGATGGTCGGCCGATCCTCCTAGAATATGCGCCCAGCGTCCACCTCTTGGTGCAGTGAGCCGCCCTACACATCAAATACATATCCGACCCCCATCACATAAAGATCCAATACCAATCGTAGTTAGCACGTTTACATTCATGACCAATGAAAACATTGCTAAGTAATTAAGCAATTAATCAAGTAATTAGTTAATTAAAGGCGAGCAAGTTCTATGAAATTAGTCTGGGTTAAGGGAGCAAATAACAAACCTCAAAAATACCTTATCAAATATTGCTAGGGCGGAAAAAATATTGGCCATTAAGAAAAGTCTTATTTTCAAATTTTTTGTCTAGCGTTATAGCAGTTTCAGATCCTGGTATTAATACTAGCCATCGGTGTAAGCAAATGGCTTTGTCGAACTTAACAAACCTCAGTGGCGACTCGCTGTGAAGGCTAAGAACCCGCGGTACTGCCATAACAAACCAGCCTTACGAAATTTTATTTTTGTTATATTTAAAATTTTTTTATTTTCACTCATATGCATTCCTTATATCTCACTTTGAAGCTTAAACAAAGTAAAAGTAATTTTTACTTCATAAAATAAATACAATACGATATAATAAATGAACCAGTTCTACTGTGGCACCGCTTTCTGACGGAACACAGACTGCATCGATATACAGACGGGCAAAGGAGAACGGTGGAACGTCGCGTTCTGAACATAGGAGTGGAGCTAACTGTAAACTAGCTCACCTTTCAGTACAATTAACGCACCTGATTAGTCGCGTTGTGAGATATCTGATATTTGATTGATGCAAATGAACGACGTCACAGTACTAAAGTGAAGTCAGCGTATTCATCGGATGTGTATGATGAACAAAATAAGCAATCTGTTTACTAAACATTTGTCCATATGCTCGCTTGAGAAAAAGCTGAAATAAAGTAATTATGTAAACCCCATAAAAGCGAAGAACAACATTTAATAGAAATATATTGGCTTTACAGATATGGCGAAAAGTTGCTTTATCCCCACACATTTACACCGCCCGGACAGTCGACAATAGCCGTGGTACTACCAGTATACAATCCCATGAGACGCTACTGGTTGGTATATTATACCAACTTTATATACGGATACCTCAAACACTAAATACTTTACGAAACAAAGATATTAAAACTGTTAATAAATTATTAAATTAAGCTGGCGACATAATGACCTGATCTGAATGAACTGTATAGATACTATTCTTATTACAGTTGGATTTTCTGTAAAAATAAGGTAAACAAACAGAAATATATATTTACCTCATCCACGATGGGCATTCGCGGGGTTGACTTATTATAAGCCAGTCGTCTTATCCACTGCGCCGCAAGAACACTACAAGGCGTTCATCTTTAATCTTCAAAGAATATACCTTCAATTTATGATTTTTCAATAATTTTCGGTATTTTTAAAGGCTCAAATATTTTTGCTCTTAAATCTAGAAATCTAGTAATAATGTAATGTGTAATGTAGTAACAACGGCACAGTTTATATGGAATCAATTGGCGCAATATACGCCTACTCCGTAAAGGTGAATTGCGCCAATTGGTTCCATATAACTTTACAACAGTCTAACACCACCAAGTACTTTCTATTAAAATTTGCAATTAAAAATAGTTTATTGCAACACAATTAATTATCCGATTGTGGTGTAATAAAGAGTCAGTAGATCACCAAAACCAAGCTTTTTGGGCAGAGCTTTCCGTCACTTTCAATCTTCTTCTACAGGAAAACAGTTTTAAAATGGTGGAATGCGCTACTTTAAAAAGCTGTGCTTGGTACATCTAGAGGATCTTCTATAACTTTAAACATGAAGGACTTCAACGATCAATATCTTAAAATTAATTCCGTACAGTTGGGCGGAAAATAGTTATATATGCATTTACAGTAGCCACGTAAGTCGAAAAATATAGAAATTCCATTTCCACCTTGTACTCGCCGTTGGGAATAAATGGAGGAAACTTTGATTGATCGGGAAACCAATTACACAGGCGGTATCTACTTCCCTAAAATATAAGAGGACAAAGTTATTCTACGTCGTTAGTGTGAAATAAACATACAGAAATTCTCACTAGTTCTACCATAGAAAATTAAAAATACAATTCCACTTTTCACAAGAAAATGTCTTACTAAAAACGTTTGTTACTTTTATTTTTACCCAGCTGTCTAAAAAGTTTCTTAGTGTCTAAATTAAGTATTTTTATAAATTAATGGTTTGCAATATGGCATACTTTAAGACACAATGGAGAGTCTTCTTTAAAGACTCGTAATTATTTATTATTTTTAAGATGAACGATAATATTTATCATGCATAAAACGACTGAAACTGTCATGATAATGTAGTACCTAATAATAGTATTATTTAAACCAAGCGGAAATTTTACGATTAAAGTTTCTACCATATTTGCCTTATTAGCTAGCACCTTGTATTATTATAAATTGTTACGTTATTATTTATAAAACGAAGGAGAATTTTATTTAACCCGTAGAAATATGACATTCGTAAGATTACACTTAAAATGTAGGTGTATTGCTAATTCTGTATTTAATAAGAGATTGTGGTTTTTGTGTTTAATATATTATGCAATTTATTCCTATTTTTTCAATGATAATCCATTTTAACATTTAAAATTGGCATATCAACTTATGCCCTTTCAAAGTTCAAATATTTTTACAGGACATTGGAATAAGTTATATTTGTAGGAGAAATCAATTCCATTGACTTGCATGGGTACCGCTCTCGAGTACGGACGTGTTTTGGGCGCTGTCGAGTAAAATTGCTTGGCGAGCCTTTTAAAGATGTTTTGGACGCAAACTATCAATTTCCAGTGTGTGCAATTCAAGTGAGTGTGTGTGCGAACCTGGGGCGAAAGATAGGAGGAACTCTAGCGGCTCTACCTGTCGATCGATCATAGGTGGAAGATACGTGACCGACAAAGAAACAACAGAACGGAGGGGAAAGCGGAAAACGCAGTAAAAGATAAGTGAAGCTTAAGCAGTCTTTTGTAGGCCCTTGTAGTCGCTGGTAGTATTAGTAGTCAATAAACTAAAATAAAATTATAAATAAAAAATTTATAAATAGAAATTAAAACGGAGGCCTTACGTAGCAAATGAATGCAAATCGGTACAAGCGGATAGGCTTCTAGGGACGCTTTTCGGGTGGAAACGACGAGGGTAGGACGCAGGTAGCGACCTTTTCAAGCCGTCGCAAGCAAAAACTGAAATTCTTGTTACACGCCATAAAAATTCAACTCGAGGATAATACTTCCAATTGGGGCCAACTGCCAGGAAAACATCTCTCGGCTGCAACAGTCAGTCAATCATAAACTTCAATCAAGGGACCCATTCCTGATGGGGAAAAAATAGTCCCGTTTACTATTTCACTGGCGGGCTGGAAAGCTGGTTGGGGGCCAACTTAGGACGATTTAACAAAGGAGGCTAAAGCCAAAAAGCAAAAATAAAAAATATCTTGCATTCAATTGCAAAGTAGAGTATATCAGGGATATTTTAGGTCCAGGAAATTGCAACCTCTAAAAGTAATATCCGACTGGTAAATTAAATCTCAATTTTTCAATTTTTAATTATTTCAATGTAATTTTACTGCAATTCATTTCAGTGCGTAGATCCGGGTAGGCAAATTAGGGCAAATCTCCTGTAACTTCTACAAGTAAAGGAAAAACGATCTGAAACTTTAATCTCCGTTAATATCTTTTAATTCAATTTAAACTAATCTACCCTAACTAATTTAAAGCGTAGATCTGCGTGGGCCAAGTTATAGGCCGCAAAAGCCGCGTTTAGTACTGTTTTGAGTAGTTAAAACGAAAAAAGGGGCCAACGAAAGATAAGTTAACAATCGAGGTTGGGGCAAAATTCAGAATATTTCACAATCAACAGTAAAGCAGAATATATTAGGGATAATTAAGGTCTAGACATCTGTAACATCTACAGGTAACAAATGAAGTGTACACTTTGATATCATTTAACGTTAATTGACTTAATCCCCTTTAATTTAATTTAATTAAATTGAATTTAGCGGGCAGATCTGGGAAGACAAATAGGAGACCGCAAATAGCCGCGATTAGCATTATTGTGATTCGGAAAAACTTTTACCTATCTCAGGGGTATTTTAGAGGTATTTTAGGTCTACCGTCAAGTGGAACTGGTAATTAGAGAAGGTGGGGAAAACATAACCAAGAATCTACTCACTAACGGAAGAATCGGATCAGGAACCGGCTGAAGAAGAGAAGGCTAACGGAGAAGAAGAAGAAGAACGAGAGTGAGGAAGGGGAAAAAGGGGAAGAACCGAGCCATGCACCAGTGGGAAAGCAACCGATGGATATCTAGCGGTCAACTGCAGAGGGGAAGGCTGGGGAAAGGAAGGAAGTACAATCCAGATTCGAATCTCCAACTCAGGGGTAAATAGTTATAATTAGTGTGGTAAATATTAAGTCGTTAATTAGTCATTAGGAACCTAAGATGGGGGAGTCTGTTACCTTATGACAATAGATAGATGAGGAAAAAGAACAATGTAAAACTTGATACCACAGCTAATAGGTGCTAAGGCATAATCGCACAACGGACAGTTGACGAAGCTTGGGAGTAAATACTAAATAGTTAAATAGCTATTAGGAAACTAAGATAGGTGTAATCTGTAACCTTAGAACAATAGATAAAAGTGAAATAAGAACAATGTGAAATTTTGATACCAAAGTTATTAGGTTAAAATGCGTAATCGCATAACGGCCTCGGCTACGTACTCAAAAACCTCATTAATACGTAGCTTACTAACTACCTGGTGTTGTAGCAGCGGTGTCTTGCGGTATACATTGCAGGCATGCCTACGAGGTGCAACACCCCACCCGATCCCACCCTATCCCATAAAATCCTTCCCACCTACTGGCATGGGGTGCGCCTGGCGTAATCCAGGATCGACCCTCGAGTCGGCTCCATGTCAGATGATGATGATGATGATTGTAGGGGAAAACAATTCCATTAACTAGTTTTTAGTAAAATATCATGTGAAAACACTGTCTAGCCATGTTGAAATTTCACGTGTAAAATTCTATACAATATACGAACCTTTAAAACTGGACATTCACTGACATTCCACATTCAGATAAACCATTTTTGAGACCACCAACATTTGCCGTTATTGCTTTGCACATATTTGCTCCAAAGCGTAGGGGAAATAGTCGATACTCGTTACTCATAAATTTATATGCCTGCACCACAATCTACAATAAACTCTCACTTAGCAACAAATTATAACAAAAATCCTGAAAACAGTCTCACCAGTAAATCTGTTCCCAAATCAACTTTAGTATGGAAGCTTACATTAGGAACAGTTGTGCTACGATTGTATTTGAACGTTACTATATCCATTTCCCCAACGTTTTTATTGTAGCGAACCAACTCCATTCGTTCGCATTTCATCTGGTAATCATTTTGCTGAAACCACAAAATTTTATATAAAAACATAAATTACTTATCGTATGTATACGTTCAAGTCGAGCTCATGTTCTTCCTTGTATGCTTGAGTGTGAAGTACCAAAGTTGTTAAAACTAAAATGGCAGTCATTGTAAAATGCCCACCCATCCTATTCCAAGCCAACTCAAACAACATGCAACAACAACTGGTAGAAAATCCAAATTAAACAAACATAAGCTCATTTTCTGGAGATCAGCGGAAGTACTAAACTATTGTCATTTCCTGTTTATCAGCCACGACAATGTCACCATAACCATCATTAACAGATTCTATTGCCCCATTTTCTGTAAATATACTCTGCATGTTCAATTTATTTGATTATGTTATACATAAATAAAAATGACAGGAGGAATCTATTTAAATAAGAGAAGATTAAAATCAATCCCGAAACTAATATTAAAAATTATATTACAGTTGTTTGTTGAATAAATAAGTAAAACTTGCTAATCTGAAACCTCATTTAGAAAATTACAAAACCACAAAAAGTTTTAAGTCATTAGCAACCACTGGAAGAGGGGCAATTAAAATATGGTGCGCTAGAAGCTGCCTAAAAGATTTGAATGGCCGAAATAAGTATTTTTATAACTTAATGTTTTACAACATGGCTTTCTTTAAAGACTGAATTATTTGCTATTGTGAAAATGAACAATATTTGTTGCGTATGAAAATATTTAATCTGTCATGTTAATGCAGTGTTGGCACAAGAACTAATCTAAATTTTTAAGATTCAAATTTATACCATGTGCCGTATTAGCTGGTGATTTGTAGTGTAAATTAAATGGTTACGCAAAACGAATATTCAAATTATGTTACAGTTGTTTGTTGAATAAAACAGCAGATCTTGCTAATTTGAAACTTTATTTAGAAAATTACAAAACCTCGAAAATTTTTCATAATTCTTAAAAACCATTGGAAGAGCGGTCAAATAAAACATTGCCGATTAAAAGACTTCATATTTTAGAATTCTTTGTTCTTATTAATATCTGGACATCCTAACAGCTTCAGTTCCCAGTATTAATTATAAATGTCGGTGTAAGCAAATACTTTTACCAAACCTAATAAGTATAGCTAGTGGCGGCTCGCTATAGGGTACCAGGAAGCGATGGCAATACCATGACAAACTATCCTTATGCATTTTTATTTTTGTTATTTTAGAAATAATATTTATTTTTCTCATTTGACGTGCTCATTTTAAAACTTAAATAGACCATAAGCATTTTTTACTTTATAACTATACCCCGTACGATAAGATAAATGAGCAAGTTCGACGTTGGCACAGTTTTCTAACAAACCGTAATAGACTGCAGTGGTATGAAGGCGTTGAATTTGAGCCAGCCCTCAACTAGCTCGACTTTTAGTACAATTAACGCTGTCCATCGCAGAAGTAAAGTCAGTGTATCGACAGGAGCTGCATGATGAATAGGGAATGATTTGGGAAAAGACTTGCAGGTGAGACTATTTTCAAGAGTCTTATTTTATACAGTTCGAGTCATATTTAGTTTGAAATATCTTAGGATAATTTATTTAGTTTTGTATTGAATAAGAAATAAATGTACAATTATTTACACATGCTCCCGACACCAGAAAGCCACAAGAAGAAATAGAACAATTCTACAATAAATTGGAATTGCAAATACAAAAGATACCTACAAATAAAAAAATATTAATAATGGGCGACTTGAATGCACGGGTAGGTGATGTAACCATAAACGGAGTGAAACAACAATTTAACGAACCATTCATAAACAACAGTGGCGACATGTTAACATCTTTTTGCACATTGAACGAGCTTCGAATTAACAACACCTTCTTTAATTACAAAAATCAACATAAGATAACATGGTTCAACTCAAGAGGACAACAGTCTACTATAGATTACACAATCACAAATAAACATTTCCACCCCTCACAAATATTAGATACTAGATCGTTAACTTCAGCTAATATTGGATCAGATCATAATCTTACACTAAGTAAACTACGTCTCAATATACTTACAACACAAAAAGAAGCAACCCCCAAGTTATAAAGAAAAATTTAACATCGAGTCTTTTAATAATGAAACGACTAGAACACTGTACGAAAAACGATTATCACAAAACATAAAAGAAAAACTCATTAATACAGAAGACAATGTCGAAATAAGCTGGCAGAAAGTATCCCAGAATATTTTTAATGCTGTAAATGAATCAATAGGCCGAAGGAAAACATACATGAACTCGAACAACAACAGAAAGCCATGGTTCTCAAGCACAATAAAAAATTTAGCAAAAGAAAAACGTAACGCTTATATAGCGTATTTGAGAAACAAAACTAATGACGAACATGAAAGATACGTAGAAACTCGAAACCGGGTAAATGCAGAAATACGGCGACTGAAAGAAGAATATTGGGAAAACTTCACAAGCGAAATGCAACATGACCTATACGGCTCTCAGAAAAAAATATGGGGAAGTTAAGGAGAAGGAAAAAGAAACCAATGAATTCGTTAAATCCACTACTATTACAGAACAAAGCTGGGTGGAATATTTCAAAGAATTATATGTTGAAAATCAAAACATTCCAATAGACGAAGTACAGGAAGATGAAATAACAATAAAGATAGAAGAACACCAAGTAGCGTCACATATAAAACAATTAAAAAACAGAAAATCACCAGGTAACGAGGGCATAAATAACGATTGTTTGAAATACGGCGGTAAAGATCTACATTTGCAACTAACAATGCTATTCCAAAGAATTATAGATAGTAGAACAATACCGAAGGAATGGAAAAGAAGCATCACAGTACCTATCTTCAAAACAGGCTGTAAAAAACTTCCAGACTACTACAGAGGAATCTTCTTCTTCTTGCAGTGCCTATCCGTTTCGGATGCTGGCTATTAGCATGGTTATCCTAGCTTTATTGACTGCTGTTCGGATTCGGAAGAGTTGTGTTGTTATTAGAGAGAACCATTTTCTTAGATTCTGCAGCCACGATATTCTCTTTCGTCCTGGGCCTCGCCTTCCGTACACTTTTCCCTGCAGAATGAGTTGTAGTAGGCCATATCGGTGTTCATTACGCATTATATGGCCCAGGTATTCCATTTTGCGTTGTTTTACAGTGATAAGTATTTCACAGTCTTTCTGCATTCTACGCAGTACTTCTTTATTTGTAATCCGGTCGACCCATGAGATTTTCAGGATGCGTCTATAATAGCACCACATTTCAAACGCCTCCAGCTTCTTGGTAGATGCCTCGGTCAACGTCCAAGATTCCACTCCATAAAGAAGAACCATGAATACGTAGCAGCGCAGTAAACGAATTTTTATTTGCAACGGGAGGTCGTGGCTCTTAAATATTGTGCTCATTCTCATGAACGCTGTCCTGGCTTTCTCGATTCTCTGCTTTATTTCAGCCGAGTGGTCCCAATGTTCGTTTAAACTTGTTCCCAGGTACGTGAATTTCTCGACTCTTGTTATCTGTTGTTGGTTAACTATTAGACGTCCCGGTGGTGTTAGGTTCTTGCTGATGACCATATATTTAGTTTTTTGTATATTAAAGTTCCGACCATAGTTTTGGCTTGATTCTGCGACACGTGATATTAGTATTTGTAGACCCTCTAGGCTATCTGAAAATATAATTGTGTCGCCTGCGTACCTGATATTATTCAGACGTTCTCCGTTTATCAGTATTCCCTCATTGATATCATCTAAGGCTAGTTTCATAATGTATTCGGAGTAGATGTTAAAAAGTAGCGGGGACAGCACACAGCCTTGTTTTACACCTCTTTCTATTTTGATCTCCTCAGTCAGTTGATTATCTATCTTGATAGCTGCTGATTGGTTATAATATATGTTGTTAATGATACGTAGATCTTTTTCATCAAGACCAACTGTTTTTAAGATTGATATTAAATCGTCATGTTTGACCCTATCGAAAGCCTTCTGATAGTCAACAAAACACAAATATATGTCGCAGTTCACATCCCTGCAGCGTTGGAAGAGGACTTGAATAGCGAAAAGAGCGTCTCTTGTACCTAGTGAGTCGCGAAAACATGTTTCCAAAAATGCGTCGTTTCCGAGATACAGGGCGTTGAATATTATGCAATTAACAGTAGGACAATAATGCCATGTAAACAACAATAGCAACAACATCAATAAGTTATAATTAATAATATAATTGTTGAATATGACTACCCCCAACATCAATATAGGCTTCTAAACTGCGACGCATTGATTGGCGAACACGGTCAAAAATTCCGGGTGTGTGACGAATTGTTTGCCAAGCTGCTATTATACGATTTCTTAATTCCTCGAGTGTTTCAATCGGGTTCGTGTTAACCAAATGTTTAAGGTGACCCCAGAGGAAAAAATCCAATGGATTTAAGTCTGTAGATCGCGCAGGCCAGGGTTGTATGCCTCCTCGACCTATCCAACGGTTTGGGTACACAGTGTTCAAATATTCTCGAGCAACTAAGCTGAAATGAGGCGGAGCTCCATCGTGCATGAAATACATTTGTAATCTTAATGGCAGTAGGACGTCTTCCAATAGCATCGGCAGCTCCTCTTCAAGAAAATGGCGATAAATTGCTCGTTAACCTCGCTGGTAAAAAGAATGGACCTATCAAGTGGTCTCCGACAATTCCGATCCATACATTCACTGAAAACTGATGTTGATGGCGACCTGCTCTTATTGCATGTGGGTTCTCATCAGCCCATTGGTGACTGTTGTGGAAATTCATTATGGCTTCTCTGGAAAAATTTGCCTCATCAGTGAGCAGTATTTCTGCAACGAACTGTGGATTTTCAGCAATTTTTTGTTGCATCCATCGACAAAAAGTTACTTTTGGAGGAAAATCAGTTGGTAAAAGTGCCTGCACTCGTTAAATGTGGTAGGGGTATAAAAGTTGATTCTTCAGTATCCGGAAAACTGTCATATGACTGACATTTACATTTGCAGCAATCTTCCTGGTACTTGTAGTAGGATTTTCGTCAATTTCGTGGAGCACCTCTTCTTCCACTTGTACAGTTGCTGCTGTGCGAGGTCGCCCATTTTCAGCGGTAAGTTTTCGAAAACTTCCAGTTTCTCTAAGACGTTGATGCAGACGAGAAAATATTGAATGATGTGGTATTATACGATTAGTGTATTTTTCTTCATAAAGACGCCTGGCTGCTAATGAATTACCGTTGGCAAAACCGTAACAAAAATGCATATCGCACATTTCACTATTTGCGTAATTCATTTTGAAAAACAAACCTAACAACTGTCAAATCGCTGTAAAGTAACGACTTTCATATGAAAAGTCAATGGCACTCTCGATAGAGTGATCCGACAAGTGATGATGCAGAGGAAACAAAAAAGTTTTATTTTCAATTGCATAATATTCAACACCCCGTATCTCGGAAACGAGGCGTTTTAGGAAACATGTTTATATGAACTTTTATTCTTATTTTTATGCAAGGAATCTCACCCTGAATTTTTTCGCAATATTAATGATACACCCTGTATTTTTACATCGTAACTGGAATTGGTATATTATGGAACTTCTATGTTTTGAGAAAATTGAATACATTTAACTGCATTACATTTTTGTGACATTATATTTAACTTTTCCTGCAACATTTAGGAAGATCTAGTTAATTGGGTGTTAATATGATATTTAAAAAAATTAAAGTGTGTAAACTGGAGATACTTAAACAATATTTGCAGTGTTGCCATACACATTTAATTTACCTGTTCAGAAAGACAGTTTATTAAATTATGGTTAATAAGTGGCAATGTACAGCCTGTTTCAGAGTAAGCACAATACTGGTTCACAAGATGATTATATAAATCCATGGGTACGACCCTGAAGCCTGGGTTGAAGGAAGTCAACATTCAGGCACCCGGAACTTGGATGCGTTCAGCGCACCAATGGTAACCGCAGAGCGACGGGAGCTGGTTTCGAAATTAATCCGCCAAACGGCGATCGGCCTATTCACACGGAATTGCCTTTACCGGGGTTGAATTCAGTGTTTCCTTTTAAATCCGGCAGTAGCCGATGGTCTGTTTAGTAAGCCTTGGTAAAACAGCGAGACGGAACACACATAACGGATACCCCTCCAAAAAAAAAACTCAAAAGCCGCCACTTGCAGCACTCGATATATTTACGGCCCTCCCCTGAAGATGTAATTTTGGGAAGGTCAGGAGCCAAGAAAGGTGGAAGATTGACGTAAAAACGCAACGGGAATCTCCATTTCCCCCCCCAAAAAATGCACCATATTTAGACATCTGATGAAAAGTTCTAGAATAAGGGACACGTAAGTTCTGGGAAGCGTCCGAAATCAAGCGCGGAAAAAAACAATACTCGGCAATTTTGACACCAAAGAAACTGTCAACATAACTCAAAATTAGAAAGACAAAATAAAATAGCCAAAATAAGACTGCAATTAAAATAACGTTATTAATTCTTACGAAGCGGCAAACAAATCACGGAATTATTTCATATAGGGCGGCAAATTTTAAACGAGCATAACAACCTGTAAACTTACAACTTTTCGGTTTTCGAATTTTGATTTTTTTAATTTTTGCGTTGATTGTTGTTAATTTGGAGAAATATCTTTCTTTCTTTATCAATTCCTCTTTTACCTTAAGGTGTCGAGGTTGCCATTCATACATTCGGGATTAATTGAAGGCGATGGGTTCCCTTTGGACTTCATCACGCTCCTCCCGCTCCCCTCAACTACATTCGCTCTATCCATTTTCACTATTTGTGTTTATTGTGTGTACGATGTTGTGTGTGGTCTTGTTACATCTCCTGGTCAGCCAGTGGTTAGAAGAAGCGCCGTTAATTGTAACCCAACGTCGAATGGATTACCGAGCTCGATACCGACCTTAGGAATTACAGAAAAAATTCTGCCCACCCAAGATTCGAACCGAGGACTTCGCATTGCGAGCCTAGCCCTCTTACCACTGGGCTACTCGGGGTTCTTGGAGAAATATGGTTAATTTAATTTTAAGCATTATCTATTAATAAACGTACAAAGTGATTTTTTAAAAAGTCAATTGCAGTAGCCTAGAGATTGTCCCGTCTATATTAAGCTTTAGAATCTCACAATATGAAAATTGTAGCAGCATAGCTGCCAATAATTAATCTTGATGAAAAACCTGTAATTTACTTACCTTAATAAATTACAAATCAGTTGCACTAAATACTTGTTCATTTTCACATTTTGTTGGGCCAAAATTTTTAACTACCTGAACTGTCACACAGTTTGACATACAGGTAAATGTAGCTCAAAGCTCATTACAGCTGACTGCAGACGGAATAGCTTTTTTTCTAGGCTTGCTGCAATTGACTTTTTAAAAAATCACTTTGAACTTCATTACATGCAATACTTTAAACAATATGGCGATTTTTAGTTGTGGTACGTTAAGTTTTTGGAGCAGTGTATTTTAGAACAATCCTTATATGACTGATGTAGAACGTGAGCATTTACACCGCTTATATCAAGCAGACGAAAAAAAAAATAACCGTAGGTCATCTGTGTGTGTCGACTTGTTAAATGCTTGGCACACTTCTCATCAAGTGCGTCGACACCTCCCTTGGTTAGATTGTAGAAACATGTTATTTCGGGTTTTCCCGTCTCATCAGTGGCCTTTGAATGGTGCATTGTCGATATAAGCATAACGGCCTTGTTTTTTTGGGACATTAGAAATTAGTGTCGTATTTTGGGTAAAACGATATAAAGTTGATCCAAAAGTTCGATTTCTGTTTGGCAAAAAGGGATTGGGGTATTTCTCTTTTATTTTTATTTATCGTTCCGACGTATGTCAGGCCTCTTTCTTTAAGTTTTTCTGCTAACTCTATTGACGTGAACCAATTGTCAGCAGTTACGTTGCGATTTGTATTTTGGATAGGTTCAGTTAGTCTCATAACAGATTGCGTAGGTTTTGAGTATTTTTTCTCCTGATCGGCAAGGCCAATTCCATCAGTATCTTTTCCACAGTAAAGGTAACCATTATAGAAATAATGATTTCGTGCATCAGTTATGCACATTATCTTCAGGCCATATTTTCATGGCTTATTTGGCCTATAAATTTTGTACTTGCATTTTCCTCTAAACGAAATCAGCAATGGGTCTTCCGGATGTCTCACGGCTCTATCCTCAGGATTATCAAAGCGCAAAGCAATAAGCAAGGTCAAAAATCTATTTTTCTACAATCGATATCCAAAGTAGGCATTTGCGCTCGTATTTGACAACGCAAACGTCATCTTTTTCGGTGAATGTCACTTTGTCGCTTATAAGCGACTAAATAAAAAAAACGCTCGCTCTCCAATTATTAACTATAAATCAAATATGCATTGCTCAGAGTATCCAATGTCAACAAGTAAATGACATCTTCCATTTGAGTGAAAAATTTCCTAAATAATAATCGTATGTGAGCGTGAAGCAGCAAAAATGGAAGAAGAAAATGATTGTAGTGATTTTTCATGTACACCACCTGAAATTGCAAGCGCCGCTAAAGTCGCGACTTTAAACCTATTGCCAGAAAAGTCGCGGGGGAAGTATGAAAAGCAGTACGAA
>JABXWE010019657.1:0-12736 GCA_014611495.1 Limonius californicus | reverse complement strand
ACTTCATCAGTAAACAAGACTCTCATCTAGTCATCCAAATCACAATCCACATGTTCCCGAGCAAACTGAAGCCTAGCTTGCTTGTGGGCTATGGTTAAGAGAGGGCCTGTTGCGGGGTGTCTTGCACTCAATCCAGATTCCTGGAGCCTTCTTACTGTTTTTTGGAAGAAATCGCGACATTTCGAACATCTTGAAGTTGATTTTTTATCTCGTTTCCGGTGAGGAACCGATTTCTTAATGCTTGTTGGCGTATAAAACGATCGTCGATTTGGTTTGTGGACCTTGGTCGCCCTTGCCCTGGTCTCCTAGCATGTGAACCTGTTGCCCTAAACCGCTGAAGACATCGCCCAATAGTCGTATGATGAACAGCAAGCTTCCGTGCAACCTCACGTTGGCTATACTCTTCTTCCATCAAGGTGACAATTTTTACAGCATTATGCTCACTTACATTTCTTACTGGAGGCATTTCAATGTGTACATTATTCGAACAAAATGAATATCTGACCACAAGTTGAGAAAACACAGGAAAATCAAACCCACAACAATGCAATATTGCAGATCAGCGCAAAACAAGTCTTAACTTGCATTGACATGACTAAAAAGAGTACAAATTTTTTCATTGTTTCAGAAAATGTGTGATTTATAAGCCTCCACGATAAAGAAATTTATATATTCAAAAATTTATAGGTGGTGCGCTAATTTTGTCCATCAGTGTATTAGGTTTAATCGAAATTTTAACCAATTTAGGTAACAAACAAAAATAAAAATGCACCTTGTGTTTCCAAAATAGTAAGTATTCTGGGCGTTTTTTAAAAACGATTGCTCGAGCAATATATAAAACTAAAAATATCCCCTTCATTACAAACAAAGGTAAATTCATTGACACTGGTTTATAAGTCATTCATTATCAAAGATAAAAATTCTTTACGTCTTTCAAAAAGTAGAAGCCTTATTAGAAATGTTTAAGAAACGAATGTTATGTTCGTTTGATTTTGCCGCTTCATCTGAGTTATAGTTTCATTTTAATTGCCGCTCTTTAGTTGATTACTATATTATTATTTCCCAAATACAGTTAGGCGTGGAAATTGTCTTTGTTGTCACGGAGAATTGTCGATTAATATTTTGTCTACGCGCTTGACCTGGAAATTTCTTGCCCTTGGTGTCCTACGTGTTAAATTGTTCTAGAATTCTTGCAACATATTTCGTAATTTGGCGAAACTTTTTCGGCCGATGCATATTGGCACTGCCTTTTCTCTTCAGTCGAATTTAACATCTTCTTCGGCCCGTTTGCTTGCGATAAGCGCCGTAATCAAGTACTGCGGGGGCGGCTTGGGTTTTCGATGGGTGTCCATCACGTGATTTATCGCAGTTTTCACTGTGGGGTGAACAGAACCATGGATAAGTGTCGGATTAAAGAAGCACGTTGGAATGTTAACTCTCGGAAGGCAATTAATTGAGAATTTGCCGATCGCCTTTGGCGGATTAATATAGAGCCCATTTCTTGTTCCTCTGGTTGTGCCGCTGTTGCGATAAACGTATTGAAGTCTTGGTCCTTAACTCCATTCAATCCAGTCTTCAGGGGCGTGCCTGCGGATTTAACACTCCAAAATGGTGCCTGCCTCTCTCTACGTCCTACCGAACAACACTAAGGTAGGAGAAATTGTTTTTGGTGTTGTGAAAACTTTTTCCGAGTTTCATTTTCAAGTTTGAAGTGCTGAAGCTAAAGCGACCTTCAGCCGCCAGTGGCCCTTTCTTCTTTTTGGTTAATTATAAACTGTATACTATAATCGTAAATTGTATTAAATTGTAAACTCCGACGCTACTGGCTGCGTAGATCTGTTCTAAGAAATTAAATATTGTAAGCCAGGGACGGCGAGCCTTTTTCAGTTCGAACGTTCCAACAAAATCTTGTATTAAACTATAAATATTATCATTGTCAATTAGTGTGTCAACTATTTCAAATAGAATCATATTTGTCTTAAAAATTTACCATATCTTTTTTTGTGTATTTCTTTTCTTTATTGTGTGCGTGAACTTTGCAAGCGTTATATACAGGAGGAGGCACAATAAAGGTGAGGAAAAAAATGATGGTTTAGGCAATATGTAAAAATACCTATTATTAATTACTTTCAATACACTGTACTGGGGATTAATAAATAATGGATCAGAAAACGTGCAAGAATAGAATTTTCCACGTCTTGTATAGGGTATATAAGTTGTTAAGAGTTAAAAAAAGATAGAGCAGGAAACGTCCGAAATAAAATTTTCCATGTTCTTTCTAAGGCAATATTTCATAACGTACATCGGTTATTTAAAATAAAATGTTATTTCAGGCAACATGAAGAAATTGCCCAGGTCAATCGAAAGGTGCAAGCTTTCTTAAAAAGTAATAGTACAGACGGCAAGTAAAAATAAAAATTCTCTAGGCCTTCAATAAACTGTATTAGATATTAATAAATAACAGATAAGGAAACGTGCAAAAATGGCATTCAAAAGGTACAGGCTTTATAAGCAATAAAAAAATGATTGATACAAGTACAAGTATTATTAGAAATATGTAAAAATAGAATTCTCCCCATATTTAACAGGAAACATGAATAAGGAAATAATAAAAAAAAATTCCCTGAAGGAAACGGTTCAGAGCGCGCACTTCACACTTGGCGGGATTTGTAATCGTAGTGTTCATTCATTTTCCGGCTTTATTATAAAACTGAATACAATGACAGAACCACGGTAAAATGGCGTATTTCTAGCTCATCAACCACTAAAAGACCCTCACAATGCACCAAATTGACTGCATCCCTCATTCGGCTGGACTATATAAACGGCCCTTAGTTTCCGAATAAACCTCGTAGATCAATTATTGATTTCGTCTTTCAATACTATCATAATAATAAGCTAATAATTAAATTTGTAAAGAGTGTTTAGTATACAATGGAACTGCAGGTTAATGATCCTTCTGTGTAATTACACATTAGTCAATGTATAAATACCTACAATGTCATTTCCCCTTTACACGGAAGTCACGCCAACTATTTTATTTAAAACAACATATCCTCTACGTCTGTCCTTAGATTTGCTTACTAATTTTGGATTCATCAATGTATCGTAGAATGTCTGTTTTATAGGTAAGTTGTCATTTGTGTATCACTCAGCTTGAAACTTGTTACTATTTTAAATTCAGATTACTGATTCTAAGTCCATTTATAGGTTTATCGGTTTTCTTAACAGTTGGTAAGTTGATGGGTGGGGGTTGGAAATAGAAGTAGGGTATTATTCAGATCTGCATAAATATCTTGTTTACTTAATTCTATCTCCTTATACCTTGCAAAAGGCGGCCGTGGCCTAAAGGTCAGCGCGTTAAACTATTACACTAACGGTCTGGGGTTCAATTCCCATTACCGGAATATCGTCACTTCTAGTAGTTGACATAGCACTCGAAGAAGAAGACAGCTTGCAACGGCGATGCAGTCAAAATATTGTGATGAATTTTGACTCGTTAACTCGGTTTATGTCATTTTTATAAGGATACTCGTTCATTATTATGATGTCTTGGAATTCGGTTTCTTTCTGGTCAGTAATAAAGGGCAAACTAAGACGCAGATAAGTTCTTGCTTGTTTGGAAACACTGCCAAATTCGTATTTTGATATAAACCTATGACAAAAAGAATTATTGTTAAATATTCTTATTTAAAAGCTTATATATGTTAAGATATACATGTAGAAAGATACAATAACATGCCTCAAATTCAGATATAAGCTTGTCTCTGATGTTTATTAAGTCACGAAGGAATTTGCTGCATTATCGGAACAATTTGTGAAAATGTGTTTTAGACAATCGTGAAGTACAGAGACTATTTTAGAGGTTGATTTAGGATTTGTATCATCATCATCATCATCAACAGCCTTTCCATCCCACTGCTCACTGCTGGGTATCGGCCTTTTTTCTGCCACGTGTTTCTCCTCAGCGCTGAGGTAGAAACACGGGGGACCTACAGTTTAACGTCAAATCCGAACGACAGAAATTCCAGAGAAGGTTTTTAGCATTAAGATCCCACGGTTGCAAGCCGAATTGGGAAATTGTGTGTGGTGGGTTGCAGACAAGATTTTTATAAATCTGCATAGTTCTGCTTAGGTTTCGAACCCAAGCCAGAATCGACGTTTTATTCAGAAAGCGAGCGCTCTACTAACTGAGCTACCACCACACACAGGATTTGTATAATGTGTTTATAAAGTCAGAACTTGTATGGACAGTGACGCCGATTAATTATGAACATTTTTGTATTTATTATATATCTGTCAAAATATGAATTTCAATTTTGTAATTTGATCCAAGGATCCTTTGGTTATATTTGTGTAATTATGGCATCGTTGTTAAGGAGATTTTGTCCGTTGTTAAGAAGTTTGTTAATGAAACAATGAAGTGTTGAGCAATTTTGTAATTACGTGTGAGTGCACGCATTTTTGTTGCTCCTGAAATTTTAAAAGCAATTAACTTTATTTATTATAATAAAAATACGTTTGTTCAAGTTATAAAACGAGTTTCTTTTAAAAAAAAAGTGAGCTAGTTTAACT
The DNA here is from genome assembly GCA_014611495.1 of Limonius californicus. Lineage (NCBI taxonomy): Eukaryota > Metazoa > Arthropoda > Insecta > Coleoptera > Elateridae > Limonius > Limonius californicus. Next base: position 8,161 of record JABXWE010019657.1, on the reverse strand, counting down.
TACAAAGTTAAGTTTTGAGAAAGTGAATCCTGTTCGAAGTTTGAAGAATTAATAGCTGCACACCAGAGCTTGGGACGCTACGTGGAAGGCTGTTTGAAGGTCATCTACGATCCTTAGAAAATATTCACATTTGGATGAAGAGATTCCTCAATAAGGTAAATTAAATGTTACGTACCTATGCAGGAAGCACGAGAGTACCAGAGAATAGAGGAAACACCAGAGAATAATATTTAAAACTATCCGAGTTTTATTTAGAGTTTTTTAACAGGCATTTATAGGTTATCGTATGCAGACCGGCCGACGTGTTGAACCAACTCAAGTTAGATGCGTATTTGGTAGTTTATTTAAATGTCCATTTTATCTTAGAAATCCAAAACGTTATATAGAACCGACTTTTGGGATTTGAGTAATCATACTCGAGAGCTATACCGTGGTATATTTTGTTTAATATTTGGCGACAAGTTTTAAATTTGTTACCTGGCGCCCAATTATTCTTAATTTATAAAAGTTATTCTATTTAAAAATATGATTGCGAATTGTAAGAAAATTTAATTTAATAATTTATTTTATTTCCTCTTTAATTAAAATTATATAACAATATATATCTGCTTAAACTTTAACCGCATGTGGAAAACTTGCTTGCATATGCATTTTCTTAAAATTTGATATTAAAAATCACAGTTGAGTCTGTCATAAGTATTCTGTTACGTGTGGAGATTTTATTTACAACATTCGTAAATCTCGTAGGCGGTAATCCTTTAAAGATCAAAAACCCAAAAGGAAAACCGGAACTTAACGAGTAAAAATTAACCAGTTGTTTATTTAACCGCTGCACAAGATACTATACAAAAACCGGTGTAGAAAACGACATAGAGCAAAGACTTCATTACAGAAAGTGCTAAAATAAACACACAGTTTAGGGTCAAACATTGGGGATGACCTAGGTCTACTGGAAAGGAAAGCACCAACGGAAAATTAACCAGATATTTATTTAGGTTAAACATATATCGTGAAATCGAAATCAAATTGAGCGTGAAGGTTCCGCATATATCTTGATAAACCAGAGCTAGGCGTTACTACCATATATTGTAATATGAATTATCACGTTGTGACACGATACGAGAGTAGGATGGAAAACCTATTGAAGTATTACTCAATACTCAGTTTTGAACAGTACATACCAGCCAACCTCATCTAATTGAAACATAGTAAGAAAAACAATACATATTTAAATCTTGTTAGCATCTATCTAATGTATTACAATTTCGCTAACATTTAGTAAGTTAAAATTTTTTCATATAAGAATTATCAAATTATCCTTTATAACATATCTCAAACGAGCAGCTTCACAACATTATATTCAGAATTCGGAAAGTTAAGAATTGGTGCGTTTAATATGAGATATGTAAGTACTTCACCAGAGTTCCTGAATGGCAAATATGTTAAGCTCATCAGAAAATTACTTGTCAAAATTCCCATATAACCTTATTTAAAACCAGGACTCTGACGTATCAGCTGTAACTTTTTTTTTATTGAAGAATGCTATTTGTGTACTACACTAAAATCTAAACAAGTAAAAAAAACAAAAAAATAAATAGCAGTTTTATTTAATATTGTGTAAGTTCAAAATTGTTTCTATTCACTTCTACACTTTTTCTAATTCGTTTCAAAAATTTTCTGCCTGTTAGGTGCCTCGATTTCTATTTTGTGAAGCTGTTCTGTTCGTTTGATTTTGCCGCTTCATCTGAATTAAAGTTTCATTTTAATTGCCGTTCTGTAACCGATTACTACATTATTATTTCCCGAATACAGTTTCAGTGAAACTTTTTTTGTTATCATGGAGAAATGCCGATTAATGTTTTGTCTGTGCGCTGGGCCGTGGACGTTTGCTGGAAATTCCCTGCCCTTGAAGGGAGTCTTACGTTTTGAATTGTTCTAAAATTCTTGCAACATATTTCGTAATGCGGTGAAATATTTTCGGTCGATGCATATTGGCATTGTGTTTTCTCGGGAGTCGATTTAACATCTTCGTTCGACCCGGTTGCTTGCGACGCAGCGCCGAAATATCAAGTACTAAAAGGGCGGTTTGGGTTTTCGATGGGTGTCCATCGCGTGAATTTTCGTATCGCTGTTATCACCGTGGAGTGAATACAACTATCGACAAGTGTCGAATTTAAAGAAACACGCTGGAATATTAACACGTTCGCGGACAAAGCGGCATATGCCGCTATGCATCAAGGAACAAAGCGGGATATGCCGTCGAACTGCTGAAGCTTTATAAACGCAAAGCGGCTTTTGCCGTCCGGTTTTACATAGAAAGTCTTATACCTAATGTTATACTGTCCCTGCAAAAATCAAATACATTGTGAAATGTCCTAGTGAACGTCTGTAGGCCATATAGTTATAACCTCAAAAGTGGGCGTTCAATCTACAAAATACAGTGGTGCGTTTTTAAAAGACCCTTAAGCAATGGAGGTGTACGCAAAAGTGTTAACCCTTGGAAGGCAGTTCATTGCGAATTCGCCGATCACCTTTGGCGGATTATTATCGAACCCCTTTCCTGTCCCTCTGGATGTGCCGCTGCTGCGACAGACAACGTGGAAGTTCTACAACGAATATTTCGATCCGATATTTCCTGTTTTCTTCCCGAAGAACGTCTTGGCGATTGCTAGCGCAATCGTGATTCCAGCCTTCAGGGGCGCGCCCGCTTTTTTTTGTCTACTTCTGAAGAACATAATAACACTCCAAATTGTACCTCTCTCTACTACCTATCAAAGAAAATCAAGGTAAAACTAACTGTTAATAATTGTATTGTGAGAACTTGTTTCGGGTTTCATTTTCAAGTTTCAAGTGCTGAACCTTTTTTTTATGCGACGTAAAGCGACCTTCAGTCGCCAGTTGTTATTTTCTTTTTTTGTTAACAGTAAAGTGCAATTATAAATGGTAACTTTTATAAACTCGAAGTTACTGGCTGCGCAGATCTGTGGTTGAGAATTTAAATATCGCCAGCCACTGGTGGCCAGCCTTTTGTTGTTCGAACGTTCCAACTACCCTTGTATTAAGCCATAGATACCATTTTGAATGTAAGCATTGTTTTTTGTATGATCCCACCCTATCCCGTAAATTCCTACTCACCTACTGGCATGGGGTGGGCCTGGCGTATCCAGGATCGCAGGATCGACCCTCGAGTCAGCTCCATGTCAGATGATGATGATGATAATGTATCACCAATTTCAAATAGTCTAATTATATTTGTCTTAAAATTCACCATATATTTTTACTTCTGTGTATTTTTATTGTATTGTGTGCATAACTTTGTAAGCTTTATATACAGGATGAGGCACAGTAAAGGTGAGTCCGATTTCTGTAAGCTGCTGGCTTCTCGGCCTTCTACGAGAACCTGCAATCAGCTGTGATTTGGAAGGTGGCACCCGCTAACTTTGACCTACCCTGTACACAACTAAACACACACAAACACAAAATTACAACCTTCTCTGAGAATCATTTCCACGCTGTTCCTGCATCAAAGTAACGTAAGATGAAGTATATTTGCTTTCAGATTTGTGCTTAGATCACCTTGATTTACATTGGAATTCTCATTCACTGCCTAGTCCAATTTCTACGTTCGTAATTATTTTAGGCCTACAGTTTACCTACGTATCTTAAAAAAAAATTAAGGCGTTCAAATATATTTTCACATACTGGACTTCTAGTTGGTTAGCGCCTGATACATAATTTGTAGGCTGCAGTCGCTTTCTGCGGCTTTCACCAAAAATAAAGAAAACCCTGCTTTCTCGTTATTTGAAAACATCAATTCTAAAGAAAAAGTAATATTCAATCTCTGCCAGTTCTCACTTCAATATAAAGTCTTAAGTGTTTAAAGCCATTTTTAGCCATCCATTTTAAACGACGTATTAAACATATTTTTTCATTTCCCACTTCCCAATTCGAAGCTTGCTTCGAGTTTAAAGTCATTTTTGCTTTTGGTTCTAAAGAAACTATAATAATCAAGTTTAGGATTTCTTACTTCAATAGGAAAATTCCTAACGTTTAGGTCATTTTTGGCGATCTAGTTTATACGACATCTAATATTTGCCCTTCGATTTTAAAAAAACTGTTATAAACAGATTTTCCATTTCCTACTGGCCTTAAAAGCCTTCAATTTTAAACAACATGCAATAAACATATATTTTTAATTATGAAGTATGTAGAAACTCGTCGGGATGTCTGTTTACATTGATTTACAAAAGGGGCGCTTGGTTCAATCCGGCGGGCTGACAAGTGCCTGGGGCTACAAACGTCAGCGCTCACATCTGGTACAGAGGCAACCACATACCATCCTCGTCGTCCACACAGCGTCCGCTGTCAAAAATGAAGCGGTGGGAAGAAATCTGGCGGGCAAAATGGCACAGCGCAAACGATATGTTGGTGGCAGCGGTGGCTGTCGCATTATAATTTGTGCATCAAAACTGTTTCATTTACCCTAACTCTAGCAAACGTCGCAGGTCAAATGTTTTATTAAAAGCTGGAATAACGCACATGGAACATGCAGATATTACTAATCCTAACATAAACCCCGCTATTCGCCACCACCCTCGTGCGCTGATTGAACGGTCCATGAATATTCCGACTAAAGTTCTAGATTAAATGGCACAGAAAATTGCATAAATATTAAAACGTTTGAGGCTATTCCAGCAAACCTGCAGATATAACGTTCGCATGAAGTTAATGTCCAGAAAAACTTGGGATAAAATAAAGAGCTTATTATGATAAAGTTTCTTTCTTAAAAATTCATCGTGCTGTCCTGTTTAAACACTGGCAAAACGTGTTGTTTGTAATCATAATATTATTCGAACGGACCCAGTGATTCCTTATGTAAAAAGCGTGCTCTAAATATCATCAAACGTTTTTGCGTAGAATTAACACTAAAAAGAAACTGAAACAAAGAAAATGCTTGATTTAGTAGAAAGATATACAAAGAAAAAGAAAAATGGCTTACATAAGAAAAAAATGTTTCCTTAAAATTCTAACATATTAATAATAACGTTAAAGTATTTTTACGCCCTCTAGTGTAATATCATCAGATTTGATATACTTAAATATATTAATTGCAGAAATATATATAGAAGGTTCCCCACCATATGTTGCGAAGTAAAATTTTATGATGTTGAATTTCTGATTTCATGCAAATCTCAACTTTCATACTAAATAAATAAATTGCCTATGGAAATTCGGGGATATCCGAATAATCGGTTCCGCACCCTGCTGCCACTTTAACCCTGTTTGAGGTAGTTAGTGACGTGGCGCACTAACCCAGGGGGACCGACGGTTTTAGGTACTCTCCGCGGCACCCTAACTTACATACTAATGCTACATTATACATTCAATTTACATCAATTTTTAAACTATTATAATTATTATAAGGGCAGTTCCTTAGCGAAACTATCATAATTATACAATTTTAAACAATAGGGTCGCTGTTAAAGGGGAGCCAAACCTATCTGCTAAAACGGTTTTAGAAATATGTAGATTTAAAAATGGAATTATTGGAATTTGAAAATATTTAGCATATTACATAGTATAAAAGACTTTAAACTTACAGCTTTTGAAGGCGGCTGCAATCTTGGATTTTTTTAAATAGATACAAGCTCTAAGTGATGCATTGATAGAAAATTTCTTTATAAACATCTCAACATGTATGGGGATACATGTGAATATAACACATAAAAATTAGCGAAAGGTTTTCCGTATGCTTAGCCGGCTAAATTACTGTACTTTAAATCTAGGAACCATAGCACTGACAGAACGTCCGTAAAAACAAAAAACGATCATCAGTAAGCGGTTGGTAGGTGACAAAAAAAAAGCATATACTATTATTACTTTTCTTTCAATTGTATTGAGTGTCCAATAAACCTTGATTCCTGAAATATCGACCGTTTGACAGAAATGGAACGGATTGAAATTCTAATGATGGTTGGAAATGATGACAAAAGGCGAACACTCGAAGAAGTATGTCAATTATTTAATACGGCACAACCAGGCCGGAATCCGATTAGCAAATCAAGGGTAAGTAAAACTTTAAAAAGATGTACTGAAACTGGCAGTGGAAAACATGGTCCTATACCTGCTAGACATGAACTCCGATCACTCTCCCATTCTTCTCACGCTCAACGATACTATTACACAAAAGGTATACATTCCTAGATTAGTTAATAAGCTGACTGATTGGCGCAGCTTCAAATTACAACTTGAAGAAAATATCAATTTGTCAGTTCCTCTAAGAAATGAAGAACAACTAGATAACGTAACAGAAACTTTTATTAAGGATATCCAACAAGCTGCTTGGGATAATACCCCTACCATTAGTACAAGAACCAAAGGTAACAACTACCCAAGAAAAGTAAGAGAGCTCGTCTATGAAAAGAGAAGACTCAGAAGAATCTGGCATCAATCTCGAGCCCCAACCGACAAAACCACACTGAACAATGCTACCCAGCAGCTAAAAAGAGAAATTAAAAAATTCAAAAATGAATCGATTAGTGAATATCTAAGTGAATTGTCAAATGACAGCAACACTGACTATTCACTCTGGAGAGCAACTAAAAAACTAAAAAAACCGATCCTACAGAATCCACCGATAAAAAATGCAGATGGGAGTTGGGCAAAAAGCAATATCCAGAAAGCTAACAGAAAACATTGATCCAAAGAAGGCTCCAGGATTTAACTTGATCACTGGGGAAATTCTAAAACAACTTCCTAGGAAAGCTATAGTTTGACTGAGATATGTACCCAAGATGTAGAAAATAACTGAGGTGACGATGATCCCTAAACCTGGAAAACCAGCCAATCAAGTCTCATCTTATAGACCAATCTCCTTGCTTCCAGTGATTTAAAGCTGTTTGAAAAATTACTTCTTAGAAGGTTGAAACCCATTATAGAAGACAAGAACCTAATTCCATTGCCCTAGTTTGGCGTCAGGGAAAGTCATTCAACCATAGACCAGGTTCACAGGATAACAGACATAATCGAAAGATTGTTAGAGGAAAGAAAAGTTTGTTCTACAATCTTCCTTGATGTAGCACAAGCATTCGACAATATGTGGCACGAGAGACTTAAGGTATAAATTAAGAAAGCTTTTGCCCAGACAATACACACAATTATTGGAAGCATACATTACAGATAGAGTTTTCAGAATTAAGCAAGAAAATGCTTATTCTGAAATAAAAGAAGGAGTGCCACAGGACAGTGTATTGGGACCTATCCTTTACCTATTATACACCAGTGACATACCCGAATTAATGCATGGCACGATAGACACTTTTGCAAACGACACGGCCATCTTGTCTATAGGCAAAGACTACGAAGAAGCAGCAAGAAATCTGCAAACATCTGCTAATCAAATTAACGACTGGACTAAACACTGGAGAAATAAATTAAACGAAACTAAATCCATTCATGTCAATTTCACAAACAGATATGATCAACATGTACCCATTAGCATAAATAATACACAAATACCATGCTAATACAGCAAAATATTTGGGTATTACTCTGGATATTAGGCTGCTCTGGAAGGCCCATATCAAAAAGAAACGAGAAGAACTTGGCCCTAAGTATAACAAAATGTATTGGGTCTTGGGTAGACACTCCACCTTGTCAATATACAACAAAATACTATTGTATAAACAGATTCTTAAGCTCGTATGGACATATGGCGTCCAGCTGTGGGATTGTGCCAGAAAGACTAATATAGACATCATCCAGCGCTTACAGAATAAAGTACTAAGGAATATTGTTAAAGCTCCTTGGTACTTCAGAAACAGTGACATTCATAGAGATTTGGAAATGGCAAGTGTTAGCCAAACCATTTGAAAAACTTGCCAGAAGTCAGGAGCAGCGACTACTTCATCTCGTCAATATTGAGGCCATCCAGCTCCTCGATAACACTATCTTAGTCAGAAGACTCGAGAGGAGTTGGTATAAGTGTTTGTGAAAAAGCAAAGTAAAGTGCTATTGGTGTACACATTAGTTAAGTGTAATAAAATAACTAGATTCTAGGATCTGCTAATGAGTAAGACCTTAGGTTAAGTTTTGTAGTAGTAATTTAAGTTTGAACTAAATTTCTCATTGATCAACATATGATCAGATTGTAATCTAAAGA
>JABXWE010019656.1:0-24469 GCA_014611495.1 Limonius californicus | reverse complement strand
TTCTCTCTCTGCAGTAAAACTAAAATAAAAAAAATATGGCAAATGCAGCTTTATTGCAATTAATGAATATAAATAATAATTATACACATAATATATAACATATATATATATATATATATATATATACATATATATATAACTTCAGTTAAGTTCCTTAACGTTAAGGATCATATTTAGTGAAAGTGTAGATTACGTGCAGAAAAAATGTTGTGTCTCTTATGTAACGCAAAGGAACTTTGTTTTTCATACAAAAGTAAGATAAGAATCCACTTCAAACACAATGTGACTATGTGTTTATATGTCCCTGTGATTATGTGTCTCAGTGTTTAAATGTCTGTGTGCTTAAATGACCGTGTGATTAAGTGTCGGCGTGTTTAACTGTCTGATTAAATGACCTATGATTATGTGTCGCGTGTTTAAGTGTCCTATCTCCCAACTGTTTAATTTGGCAATCTATACAAAGTTTTTACAAAATGTAATAGTGCCTCGCTGATAGCTTAGTTTTTCCTTCAGGCCTTAAGTTTATTTCACAAGATATTGGTGCAACGTTTTCAAATAAACAGCCTGTATATTGAATTCCAGGGTCTTTGTCTTTGTAGTTCTTTATTAGAACTTTATATCGCAGGTTATTTCGAAACCCGATCAATCACGTTTCCTACAGAAAATGTATGTTATTATTAGCTATATTATTGGACGTATTTTTTATAACCGTTTAGTAATTTCTGGTAATAAAAGACGAAATAGGTTTATTTTTGAACCGTATGTCATTTAAACATGCAATGGTTTAAAAGACGATTCACGATCTGAATTTAGAAATACAGCACATAAGGCATAATCTCTTTTGAAGACTATTCATGGTAAAATATAAACAATTTCCATTACCAACACATGACGTAAGACATTATGGTAATCTGCAGTTTTTTTTTTTGTAATTCTTATGGTTTTTTAGGTTTGCCGAATAGAGTCTGGAAAATGTGTGCTATTCAGTAATTCCGATTTTTTTCCTGAAGCTTACGCATAATCTTCTACCTTAGAAAAATAGAAATCTCTGAGTTTATTTTCCGATGAAAGTTACTAGTCCACCTATCCAATTCAGAATATATAATGCAATGTCTTTTTATTCGGCAAACAAACACGACCCAGTACTTAACTACGTATATATGTCTAACCTACCTTGCCATCTAATATTGTTGAAAAGGTATCCTATTACAACGGCGCTTTGGGCGTTCTGTTGTGTTATTGAAATCTGAAGAGAGCTTTTATTTTGCATTAGAGACACAACAATCGTTTTTAGAGCAGAATTTCGCTTTTATTACATTCCTTCTTTTTGCCGAAACTGAAACCCAGCAGAGAGGAATTAGCTTCAAATTTTCAGGTTTAATTAATTAGGTAGTACGGTAGTAGGACTTTATTACCGAACGGTGCAGCGTCTGCTGCGAACAAAAATATGAGCACATATTAAAGCCTGGATGTAGTATTTTAAAATACTCGGTATCATCCCAAAACCACGTAATTAAAATGAAGGCAGTTGGGCGTTGTTTTTGAGCTGTAATATCCTATTTAATTTATTAGGGAGTTTGCCAGCGGACTGGTTAGGGCGTATTGCTTAATTGCGTGTACTTTTGTTGGGACAAGTGCTCTTTTCATCCTGTAACCTCCTCTGTTATTAGTTGGCGCACTGTATACCGTTCTAATTGAAATAGTTTATACATGCAGCTTTGAATGGATCCTCTAGATTGAGGCCCAGCGATGCGCCATTATACCTAACCACTTGAATACCTTCATACGGCCCCTTTTGAATTCTACAGGATATCCCACCATTTTGATAGTTACTAGTCAAAAGTGCTCTCTAGGTAGACATAGCAATCTTGCTAGATACTACGGTAATTATATTTTATGCAGATTTAATTAGCCAGTAAGCCCAATTTCACTGAAAATGCAAGCAAAAACTTGAAACTGAATGTATAATAATCTTGAAAATTACAAATTCTTCTTCGGCCACGTTTTGATGTAGTTATTTCATTGAATCACAACGTAAATTTATTACAAATCCCGCGTTGCAGAAATATAAGCGTAATGCTTGAAGCAAATTTCTCCATTGTAGCTTTATTGCAGCTGGAAGTATTGTAACAGTATTCTGCAGAACAATTGTTGATGTTTTTCGAAATAGATTCTTTAAACCAATTTTCTCAAAGGTGAAAATCATTAAAGGCCAAAGACATGCAATAGCGTTACGCAGTTATTTGAAATACTTGCCCAAGAAAAATAAGTATTTTGGAGTTCGATTATTGTTTCCCTGAATCTAAAGGTCCTGCCGTTATTTCTACTGGAGTAGAAGAATGAAATTGATTATATACAGGGTGTCCCATAATTGGCGATAAAGCTGTTCAGCAGTTTATACTAAATATAAAACAGCTAAAATATTTATTTTTCGCAGGCAACTTTGCAACTGTGTAATAAGCATGTTGTATGCTCTACGGAAAATATTTTTGCAGTTACAATGGTAACCTATTAAAAATGTTTATTACCTAACTATTATTATATAGGGTCGTCGACGCTCTTGTCAACATAAACCAACTATTAAGCAACTCATTTTCACACCACCATGAAGTAGAGATACCGTCCCATTGTTTTGTAGTATCCCTAATAGGGCTAATCCACAGCTGAAAAGAATTGATAACTACTTTATAGTTATCAATCCTTTTCAGTATCTAAATACAAACTACTTATGAACAAAATGTTTAATAAAAGAAAAATATATATACGAGGGTTATTCGGAAACTAAGGTCCGAATCGTCGTAGCTAATCGAATGTCGCGCAAACATTGAAACGCGCATGCGTACCAACTCCCGGCATGCCTTGCTCGTCAAACGACGCCATTTGCATTGGTATTGTTGCAGTGTGCTAAGTACAGTGCTACTTCAAAATGTTTAAAGCAATCGATCAGCCCGCCGACTGTGAAATACGGTCAGTGATTCGGTTTTTGACAGCAAACAACGTTTCAGCAGCGGCGACGTGGTCTTCTGACGTCTGGAGTTTTGTTGCTGCATGACAATGCCAGACCCCATTCTGCCATTCACACCCAAAATCTGATCAGATCTTTTGGATGGGAACAGATTGACCACCCACCGTACAGTCCAGACTTGGCGCCGAGTGATTTTCACTTATTCCGCTACCGAAAAGTGTTTCTCGGCGGCAAGAGATTCGCCACAGATGACGAGGTGAAAGAAGCAGTTCAAGACTGGTTATCCTCACAGGCGGCAGACATCTACGACTTAGGCATACAGAAGCTTGTCGAACGTTATGACAAATGTTTAAACAAATATGGAAACTATGTAGAAAAATAGAGACACATGTAAGGAATTTAAGGAAGTTTTTTGAAAAAATCTGTAATGTTTTCTGTTTTATAAGTAAACGGACCTTAGTTTCCGAATAACCCTCGTATATAGGTATATATTCTCTGTATATTAATGGAACTGTTGAAAATGACCATCACCATCATTATGACATTATGTACATTGCAACTGCAATTTAACTTTGTACCCGTTTAAGCATGTTCCGTTGAAAGTTGCAGCCGCTTGGGTGATACAATTTGTTAAATCGTCCACATTGTTCAGTGGTGTAAGATATCCCAAATTCTTCAAATAACCCCGTAAATACGAGGGGGTATTGATAAGTACTTAGCCTACCATATAAAACGCCACAATATTTCAAAACAATTTTATTTATTCAACATAATCTCCTTTAAGACCTTTAGCAGAACATTCATAAAAAAAAATCTTTGTCTTGGTCTGCAAACCACTCCTCAACGGCACATATTGCTTCGCCTTTTGTCGAAAACCTTTTACCTTTCCAGTGTTTTTTTAGTTTTGGGAACAAAGAATAGTCTGGCGGTGCTAAATTCGGAGAATAGGGCAGGTGGTCAACCAATTCAAAACCAATTTCATCAATTTTTTGCAGTGCAATCAACGACTTGTGAGCAGGAGCGTTGTCTTGCAGAAAGAGCACACCTCCGACAAGATTTTCGCGGCATTTTTTCGCAATTTTCTTATGTAATTTAGTTAGCAACTCACTATAATATGCTCCCGTGATAGTTTTACCCCGTTCCAGATAATCTCTCAGAATTATCCCATCTTTATCCCAGAAAACTGAAGCAAGAATCTTGCCAGCCGATTTTTGAACTCAGATTTTTTTTTGTCGTGGAGAACCAACACGTTTCCACTATTTGGATTGCTCTTTAGTCCCTGGGTCATAGTGATGGATTCACGGGTCGTCCATAGTAACAAACCGATCCAAAAAGTTTGAGGAATCTTCTGCAAACTGCGGCAGATTTCCTTTGACGTTGTCAATCGAACGCGCTTCTGATCAACGTTCAAGCATCTTGGAATCCATTTGTCCGAAAGCTTTCTCATATCCAAGTCGTGATGAATGATGTGACACACACGTTCTTAGGAGACGTGCAATGCTTTTGCAGTATTCTTTTCCCAATACGTCGATTTTTTAAAACCATATCATGGACGGAATCAATGTTTTTCGGAGTGGTCAAAGAAATTGGTCTTCCAGGGTGGTGCTCATCTTTCACATCTGATCTTCCTCTTTTAATTCCGCAACCCAGTTTTTAATAGTAGTGTGTGAAGGACACTGATCGCTTAAGGTTTCTATCATATCAGCAAAAATGTGTTTTCTCGATAACCTTTTCAAAAATAAATACTTAATAACTAACTGAAACTCGATTTTTTCAAATTCTATCTTTTTCTCAGACATGCTGTTTTCAAAAATTCACAGTTGGTCACCGGTCAACTTATGGATGTCAAACTTTGACAACTTATTTATAAAACATCATAGTTGTAACCATAACAACCATATTCACTTTTTTTTACTAGAAACTTTCCAGGCTAACTAGATTTCAATACTCCCTAGTAAATATGTAAGGGCGTTAGATCAGATGATCTTGGCGGAAAAGTTATAGCACCCCTACGACCAATCAACCGATCTAGACAATGATTTTGAAGCCAATCTCGCATCATGACTCCATAACGGGATGGAGCACCATCTTGTTGGTACCACATATTTTGTTTAATTATCAGTGGAACATTTTTCAATGTTACTTGAAAATCTTCATTAAGAAAATGTAGGAAATTTCAGGATTGGGCAGAATGAAAGGGCCAGTTAAATAATTATTTACCGTACCTGCCCAAACATTAACACCGTATCGATGTTGATGACTTCAAACAAGTGTTCTATAAGGGTTCTCATCAGCCCGCACATGATTATTATGAGTATTCTAAACCCCACCGTGCGTAAATGTAGCCTCATTTGTTCCGCAAAATATCGCCGATAAAATGCTGATTTTCCTGATATTGATTTAATAGCCACTCACAGTACTTAACTTGTGTATTATAATCCCGTGGTAATGGGCGCTGCACTTTCGTTTTACGAAACGAATATAGGCCGTTGTCGTGTAATATTCTATATACTATCGACTTTGGTATGTCTACAATCCGAGAAATACTACATACGCTTTTCGTAGGCTCCCATTCAATTTAATCTAACATATTTTCTTCTATACTGAGCTGTTTTACCATAAATGGACGACTACCATCATCTATTTTTAAACTAATACTTCCTCTTTCTCGTAGTCCTTGACCAGTTCGTTTATATCTGTGTGATTTGGATGTCTTCTATTTGGATAGCATTCAGCATATAGACTTGCCGCTGCGCTATAATTACCATCAACCCCAAATCACGTCAGCAAACTTAGCAAATGTGTATTCCATTAATGCAAGTGGAACGAAATTTACAAAAAGAACACAAAAATATGTTTGACAACTGTAAAATTCGGAACAGCAGTGTCAAATTAAATAGAAATTACTATCAGCTTTGCTTAGACTTGGCTTGATGCCATATCAAAATCTCGCGTTTTCAACAAAACCTTACGATCAGAAATCTGCAATTTGAACTAGTGCAAAAGTCAATTTTATTCTTAATATTAAGTGTATTAATGAAGGACTATTCTCATAGATAATATCTATTAGTTTAGCTTTGTTATTTATGATACACAGCATTCGAATTTCAAACCCCAAGAAGCTCGTGTGAAGAAACTAGTCTGCGAAAAATAAATATTTTAGCTGTTTTGTGCTCAATATGCACTGCTGAACAACGCTACGAGGCGTTTTATCTCAACTTTTGAGAGCCTGTGTACATATAAATGTGTTAACACATCTGAATCAACTATATAAGTGAACACAATTTCAGTAAAAATTAGTAACGGTACACTATGTGTTTCAAAGGCCTGCGGATATGCAACAAAGCAAGTGTTTTTGAAATTTATAATTATTGTTTGCTAATCCTTCATTTTAAAGGGCATCCTGTTGTTTATATTGCTTCAGAATATTTTACATATCAGAATTAGCCTAAAAAATATTACATTGAACGCAAAATTTTGGTGTATTAAACAAAATCATTTTCGGTATGTTCCCTTTTAAAACAAATGTTAAATGTAAGGATTTACTTGTATTTACTACGTATAGGTTTTGTTACGCGGTTGCGATGAAAGTTTAGTTTGCAATTACCAACGACATGTCTATATCAAGCAATTAAATGAACACAATTTCACTAATTAATTGTATATTAAAGTTACGTTACAGTGTGTGGTTTTATGGGCCTGCGGACTTCAAACTGATTCATGTCCAATAGTGTGTAATAGTATTACATATTTATTTTTAACTGTAAGCGTACAAAATAAGTGTATTTGTATTTTATGGTTATTGTGTGAGCATCGCTGCGTTTAAAGGGCATCCAGTTCTTTATACTGCATCAAATGAATGGAATTAATTATACATATAAGAATTTGTTTGTGAAGTATAACAAAATTTTGGTATAGAACCCTTTTCATATTGAAGAAGATAATTTTAAGGGTAGGTATTTACTTGCTTCCTAGGGCACTCCATTGTAGGCAACTAACAGGCCATTGACCTAAACACAAGAAGAAAACGTTTCTACTTGTATCTACAGGTTGGTTTTATGTAGGTATTAATTAAACACATTTAATATGCTACTGGTTAATAAATCAGTTAAGCATTTGTCTTTTGAAGTATATCAAACTGTTTCACTTTTTGTTTTGATGCTATGAGGGCTCACAATAATTTTCCAATTATCAAAACTTTGAGTTATGGCTCAATAAAGCAAATAATTGGACGACATTTTAATATTCTATTATATTTTATAGACAACAATGTATTTAACGCACGCAAGAAGTTACTTTTTGAAGACACACAATATCGGAAATAAGCAAGTATAAATTCATGGAAAGTAGTTACACAAAGCACATCGTTTCTGATGAACAATAATAGTATAAGATGGCTGTAATTCTGGTGATACTTTATTTTGATTTAAATTAAATCTTCATTTACACTGTAATTTTGAAGCTATATGCAGCATAGAACTAATCACCCTCACAAATAAATCAATTGCATCAGGTATAAAACTTGCCTCATCCGGACGACGCAAATTAAGCACAAGTTTTTTTGTCGCACGACATAGAAACCGTAAATGGCTCAAATTATAAAGTTAGATTAGTAGATGTGTTTATCGTAAAAATGCCGCTTCATCCGCTCAACACAAATTAAATAAAGTAATATTTGCGTAATTGCACATTTCTAGAAACTTCTTACGAAAAATGTATATTAATTTTTGAACTGTACTGTATCAAGAGATCTAAAAAAAGCTGATCCCCAGCGGGCCGTGGAATGAAAAGTCACGTCTTTTCTAGACTAAAGGAATGTTTATAATGTCAATTTCAGGTAAGGTTCTGTTAGCTGTCAATTTTAGGTATGTAATAATTTCATTGGAATACCTCTCTCGGAATTCCACAAAACAAGGAGGAATCGAATAGGTCCATTCTCCGTCAACTTGAATGCCGTTCCGAAAGTAAGATTCAATAATGAATGCTCTTTGAAATGTATTAAAAATCATTTTAACAATCTATATATCAATTTATCTGACATCATAAACATTCCTTTAGTCTAGTAAAGACGTGACTTTTCATTCCACAGCCCGCTGAGGATCAGCTTTTTTTTTGATCTCTTGATATAAACACTATGTAGTTTTCCAAACTGTGAACGGCGACTGACAAATACTATTTTACAAAGCAGGTTTTCTGTTTTGATAAAACCATAGTCTTGCATAAGTTTGCAGTTTGTAAAATTCCCATGCTTTAACATGGTACAGAATTAAAGCTTTGCAAGTAATAAGTATTTTTATCCTAGTTTTTCCACAGGCTTCAGACGTTTCCAAATAAATTAAGGGAATTCTGTTTTTCTTCTATTTTTGAAATATAAATAAGGTATTATCATAGTAAATTTCAGCAAAATGTAGCTGCCCTACAAAAACAGCACTAACAAAACAGAAAAGTAATAATCTTATTGTCGTTACTATTTTACAAGAGGCTGGCTGCATGGAATTTGTGCGGTTGAAATTGTTATTAATTCAGTCTCCTAGTATACATCCCAACTTGCATTGCTTTCTTTGTTTAGCTTTACTGTACCGATATATAGGGTGATTCAGAAGTTGTGGTCCAAACTTAAGGGTGTGATGTGGGATGCTACACGAAGCAAAAAATGTTAATAAACCCATGTCTTATTTCCAACCGTTATCTAGTTACAGAGGATTTCTTTGTTTTTATCGTTGTCCTATTAAATCAAGTCATAATAGGAAATAAGTCAAACAAATTCTATTTTGTTATGACAGACGGTGTTTCAAGCTTGAATTATTGTTGTTTTCTAAGTGGGGTAATGATGGAGCCTTTCTCTGCACGTGAACATATAGAAATGCATTTTGTATATGGCTATTGCAGGGGAAATGCTCGTGCAGCTGTGGTAGAATATCGGAGAAGGTATCCTCACCAGCGACAGCTTGACCACCGAACATTTGAACGGTGGTATCGACTGAGTAATACCTAATTGCCTAAAAATTCTTCTAGTACTCGTCGATGGGTTTTGCTTGACTGCGTCAATAATGTCAGCATTATTGTCCACGTTATTTCTTCCAACATGATGAGGTGGTCTAACCATACCTGTTCCACACAAATTTTGGTGCAACCGTTCAAATGTTCGGTGGTGAGGCTGTCGCCGGTGAGGATACCTTCTCCGATATTCTACCACAGCTGCACGGGCATTCCCGCCGCAATAGCCATGTACAAAATGCATTTCTGCATAGTCACGTGCAGAAAAAGGCTCCATCATTACCATACTTAGAAAACAACAATAATAATTCAAGCTTGACACACCTTCTGTCATAACAAATTAGCATTTGTTTGACTTATTTCGTATTATGACTTGATTTAACAGGACAATGATAAAAACAAAGAAATCCTCTGCAACTAGATAACGGTTGAAAATAAGACATGGGTTTATTAACATGTTTTGCTTGGTGTCGCATCCTACATCACACCCTTAAGTTTGGACCACAACTTTTGATTCACGCTGTATTAAAATGCTGGCATCAAGCTACGTATACGTACAATGTAGATGTATATGTACATAAACTAGCATTATCTTTATTACATTGATCTCTTTATACCGTTACCACTGTGATGACTATATACAGTTTAGGTTATAGTCATAATACTATTATATAGTCAAAGATCTATTAACAACACTAGTGGTATGAAAAAACTTACAAGTACATAAGATACTCAGTTAAAATTAAAAAATATATAATATTAATTGTAAGAACATATAAAAAAAGAACATATTCCTTTAAACAATAAGACGAGAGAAACATCAAGAGAACGAAGTAATATAACGGTCCAACACCCTGTACCACTGTTCAGGGCATATTTTAGGTTTTCAAAGAACTTATTAAAAGAATGAGGAAACTTAACTACCTACAGAGTGAACAGAAAAGGTCTCTACGTCTCGGAAGAGAAATTATTATGTTCAGTACACATCTCAGATCGACCAGCAGCTTGATTATTATTATTTTCAGACAAGCCACTACATAGAGCGTGCGACGCAACCTACAGGTTTTCTTCTCTTCTTCGAGTGCTTTATCTCTTACGAGACGTAGCGATCTTCTCTCCTATGCCTGTGTTGCGCGTTTATAGTGCCACAAACATAGAGGACCTACAGCTTAACGCGGGCTCGGAATCACGCGAAGTGTAAACACTTCGGCCGAATACCTCGCTGGTTGTCATTGTCTTGCGAGGGAGAGCGGCCGTTAAAAATCCGATGTTGCGGTACTGGGAATTCAAGCTTAAGCGTAGAAGTCTAACACGCTAACCTCTAGCGCACAGCCGCCTCTCTACAGGTTCTACTTGTCGATAATTACTATGTTTAATGATGTGCTTAACACATTTTCAAGTTTTTGACATTGAAAATTTAAGAATAGTTACGAAAAGCTATACATATTAAATTACTCTCCAATGTAAATAATCGTTTTAACATTTTGTCATTGAACCTTGAAAAATTAACTTTTATTCTCGGTTGGTCACTCCAGCGTTTTCTTCTATTTTGAACCATTTGTGAATGATGGAAAATGTTCTAAAGCGACAGATTCACTTATCGAAAATGTAAAAGATCGACGAAGCCACTATTTCCAATTTATCTTTTCATTGGCGCGGGTCACAGATTTTTTTACCTATAGCTTTTTGTAGTAGCGAAAGAGATATGTGAAGGTTCGTACACACATCTTGATACAAAGAGACGTTCATTTCAAACAATGATTTATGACCGAAGAGTCTTGGCGACATGTTCCAGGAATTTGTGGTTCTTCGGCAGCTATTTCACTTTCAACGCTTCCCCATCGGTGTAGCGCGAAGACAACCAATTTTTCTTACTTAAAAATTCCGCAAAAATCGTTGAATGAAACTGCTACGGCGGAATGCGGCTAAGGGAGCCGCTTTTTATTTGGTTTTTGCGGAACCTTCTCCGAGAGCAATTTTAAGGGTGGCTTGCTTCTTCGCGTACATTAAACACTCCTTTGCCTTGTGTGTAGATACATTCATAATTAACTGCGGCTTCGTGTATTTAAAGTTATGTTTACCCTTAATAATTTAATGTAAAATATGTGGACGGCTTCTCTTTGTGGGCAAGGGAAGGTAAACTTCCACGGTTGCGGATATGTTTGATATTTGAGCTACAGGCGTAGAGCTTCCAGAATATCCGTCCGGCTCCTCCTAATGTGTGTTTACAGATTGATGCGTTGCGTTATTAATACACCTACGGCTATTAATTTATTGTTAGTTAACATTTTGCACCACCCGTGTATGCCTCCGCGAAAACTGGAAGTTCAACTCCGCAGCGAGAATTCCGCATTCTAAAATCAATCGCAAAATAAATTTTTAAACAACTTTGCCGTTTCTCATTATGTGATAAATCTACCGCGCCTGCCATGTTTTCTAAGAAGCGCCGTATTCTTTATGCATGAGGCTTCCTAGCAAATTATAATGCGAATATACCTCTTTGCTACTTTTGAATGAATAATTTGCATATTGAGTGAAGGTGCAGGTAGGTAAATTCAATTACCAATTCAAACAGTTGTTAGCAAGTAAAAAACGGCGCTACTTTACCTAAGTGAAGCTAAAAATGTGGGTGAAGGATGCGCCTCGTTTAGGGTTTTATTTTCCGCGCGGAAAATATTTTTCGTATTTTATGTGCATTCATTAATCGATCGCCTATTTAATAGTTGCGCCCCGTCGGCGTATTTCTGCTTTTCCGCAATGTGATATAATAATAATTAGTACAATTGAGTCAGCTAGAACTAGCGATTTCAATCGATGCCAATTATTGTAAAATGAAGCGTTTGTTCTGTTACCAGGTATGCTTTCTATTGTCTCAAAAACAGCCATTCGTTTCACATTTTTCAATTTAAATAAACGATTTGTATACGTATATACAGGATGCTTCATTTAGCGTAGATAGCCTCTTAAAAATTGATATTTTAAAAGATACATAATATGTTAAAAGTATCTATTTGGATTGTTAAAAAAATTAAATTTAATATTTCGATCAGAGCCCACGTTAAGCTGTAGGCCCCTTATGTCTATGACATTTTAAAACGCGGAACACAGGCATAAGACAGAAGCTCGCTACGTCTCGTACGAGACAATGTAGAAACAAATTGTTATTATTAGTTATAAAAAAAGATGTTTTAATAAATGTAATTCAGTTTTACACGTCGAATAGTTTGGGCAGACAAAC
The DNA here is from genome assembly GCA_014611495.1 of Limonius californicus. Classification (NCBI taxonomy): domain Eukaryota; kingdom Metazoa; phylum Arthropoda; class Insecta; order Coleoptera; family Elateridae; genus Limonius; species Limonius californicus. The sequence goes on along the minus strand of JABXWE010019656.1, from coordinate 12,269 downwards.
CAAGATGCTTGATTTGCCGATTTAGTCAAGGATTTTATAGATAGTGGATGCGGTATTGCACACTACTGGCTATACAACTTTGTGACGCCCAGCCAGAATACAACCGTGTTCAGCAACCGTGATAATAAATACTTTTGCTCTTATTAAGTCAAAGTTTATAATTTCGTGGTAAAACATTTTCTTATTAAAATGGGCTATTGTGTGACATATGGATGATGTAATTCTACAAAGAAGTAAATTGCTGATGGATATTATTGTCGATATAGTTGGTGTTTCCAAGTAGCTTCACAACAGCGTGCGCATAGCGTATCCACTCTCTATAACATCTTGGGTTTACACAAATACATTATCTTTTTTTTCAATGAAACGCCCTGTATTTGCATGACTGTTCATTTACAAATGCAAAGCAGTACTATTTAATGTAAAGCTATCTGTATCATTTCTAATCGCAGTCAGCAAAAGTTCGATATGCCAAAGATTGTTCAAATGAAATTTCTGAATGTGTTCCATCTACAGAACTATAACCTGCATATGTTAAAAATATTTTTAATTGCAGATGGTGAAACTGTAATTTAATTAATATATTTGCATTTGAAACTGCATTTGTAACAAGTGGAAATGTTTAGTTGCATATAAATCTATTTTGCTCTCCCCCTCTCCCTTTTCCTCTCTCCACCATTTCCATCTCTCCCGTCCTTTCGTTCCCTCCCTCCCTTTTCATCTCTCCCTCTATTTCACTGTCTCTCCCCTTTCCCCATTCTCCCACCGTCTCTCTCTCTCTCTCCCTCTCTTTGCCTCTCTCTCTCTCTCTTTCTCTTTCCCACCCTCTCTCTCTCCCTTCCTCCCTTCCTCTCTATCCCTCTTTTTCCCTCTCTATCCCTCTTTTTCCCTATCTATCCTTCACTTTCTCTCCCTCTCTCTCTGTTGTGTCAGAATCTGGCATACTGCTGGAGTATACTATTTAAAAGTTTTTTTCAGTTAGCTTTTGGTTGGGTGACAAACCTGAAGGAATTATTTTTAGGAGTTCTTTGAAAGGTGTTGCAGAAACTGTATAAAGGGGCCGCAATGGTTGATGTTGGGTTTAATGTTCATATTAAGAAGCTCTTATAACATTTAAAAAATGCACAAAACATATCATGCAATTGGCTTTATGTGAAACGGTACTTACATTGCCGAAGAAATAGAACTCGTTATAATTGTAAAACATGGTAAAGCAGACTACTTGACTTTTTAAAGCACACGGCTTCATTACAATTGAATCCAACATAATGTTTCTCTATTATCAATGCTTGTAATTCCCATAGTTTGCCAATATGTTTTTAAATGTAAGCACAGTAGTATTGGTATGTGCAGTGCATTTTTTTACCGCTGATGCGTTAGTGGTCGTCGATCTACAGAATTCTTCATTTATATTTTATATGGTTGTGTTTAAAATATGTAAACATTAAATACAGCATGGACGATGAAGCCGTCTTAACTCAAGTATTGTTCATTGTATATTTTGAAAAAACCCATTTAAGGCTATCGAGCAATTTTAATACAAATATTATTTTTCCTGAAATTTGAAAATGAATGTTGCTACGATTTTGTGACGGTTTCAACGTCAACGCCCGTTTATTCATAAAAAACGGTTATTCAATCGCTTTCAATTTATTTAAAAGGTCTTACACAGAATTCCCAAATTGTTGAGGCTAAAAAACCGCTATGAATAAGACGAATTTTCAAAGTGCTTTGAAATAATGGTTCTCAAAAATTTTTGGGAATTTTTAAGGATTGTGAGATTATATTTAGAATGAAGGATGAAGTAGAAATCTTTTTTAGTTGTTGCCGCAATTCGCCTGTGAGACTTTAAGAACTCAAGCTTCTAAAAAAACTACGCAGCTTAAAATCTAGAACTCTATGACGATTCTGAAATTTTCAAGCTAAATGGGTGTCTCATTTGACACATTGTAAGTTCTGGTCATGTCTGCTGAACCAGGAAGTGCAAGTATATTATCTTTAATGCTGAATCTCATTTTATGTACATAACAAAGACCTAGTTTAATTTTTTTATATGAATAAATGGAGAATGTACACTGAAAATTAATAAACGACAGCGAAGGTACTGGAGATCCCCACAAATTGTCAAAAGTAAACAACGTGTTATTCTTTTACAAAGTGCTGTCTTTAATTACTAGTTTTAAACCGCAATTCTTGGCAGGCCCTGTGCTAATTCGAATTGGTGAACTTGTTAAATGTTACTCCTATAAAATTAAACTAATTAACAGCAAGTATCGCCCGCAGGGTCTTTTTATTTATGTTTTTATATATTTTATTTAATTTTTAAGATTTCACTTTAGAAGCGAATCCATTTTCATTGCTTAGGAAACCACTGACTAGATTTTTTGAGGTTTCTTGTTAATGTAAGATCTATCAACATAGCTATGAATAACAATTTGTTTGCTAAACTCGCTAAAACTTATGGCCATACGGCGAGTTTCTGTCTGTGTGTAAAAATCTCATCAATTAGACCGGGGTATTAATGAAATTAAAACGATATTGGTATTATTTTGTGAGAAAAAGTATATTTTTAAAATATGAGTCGGTTGTCTGCTAGGGTGATTACTGTCGCACTAATTTTCCACCGTTTATTAGAAAATTAGTACGCTGAGGAAGGTGTAAATAGAATGGATATTTTTAAATTAATTGTTAGTCACACTTTATTATTCTGTATTTTTTCTGCTTTTAAAGAACATCACTGGTGCTTTTGACTAGAGCGCCGTAATTGGCAATATTAAAAAAATCGATAATATAAGTCTAATGATTTGTATTTCCGAGGAACATATTTAAAGTATAGAAAGTAAATCGATATTTTTACTAGGGTGAAGCATTCTTAGACAAAACCTCCTTGGTCTTTCAAAATGAATAATTAAGCCATACTTCAAAAGATCGTCAAACTGTTTATTGTATTCTTATATTTGCTGTTAGCATAAATTGTAAACAGGCAAAGCGAAATTCCTTTTAAAGAACGAAAGGTCGATAGTTCAGCATTATTATAATATTTTCCGATGGAGGTAAACTGAAACGTTCTTATTATACAGAGTTTCTTTGATCATAGTCACTGTTGCTTCAACTGACACAATTCCCTCTTTCTTTTGATGGAAACAATACGCGACTTCTTTTTTGTGTAATTGCATAAATTTCAATGGAAAGCGTTAAAAGGTTTCCTGAAAATTGTTTTTCTTCGTAGTGTTTTTGAAAATGAAAGGGGAATTTTGAATCTGCTGGTAGGTGCAGTATTTTATACCGTGGCATCGATAAAATCTCCGGACCCAGTTCGTGCTTCCTATACTCGTATTTCATTTGTCTTATTGAGATTTATGAGCAATGAATTTTAATGTGTATCTATTGCTATTCGATATCTTGCATTAGAGTAAAGTATATTCCGGTATATAATTCATGTATAAAACACGTATTACATTTGAATTTGCATGTCGTTAGTTGCTTGTTTATCGGCTTGAAATAATAGCGAGTTGTTTGTGTGTGTTTCAACATTTCCCTGTTTATTGATCTGCTTCCGAAAAATTATTTAAAGGCACGCTCTGGAAGTAGCAACACTCAATTTGAATAAATCCCTTTCACCTGTCTTTAAGCGTCTGCTGGCGATTAATCGAATGAAATTGCCGCAGGAGGACGCAAAAGACAGCGAAGACGGAACAACCCGAAATAAAGCCCAAAAGAAGCATCTCATTAATTCGGAAAACTTATAAAGAACGACGTGAATTGTTCCATCGCGCTGCTAATACTTCTGCCCTCTGTATTTTATTATTGTACCCACTTCATTCTCTCTGCATTCTCATGGTATGCAATATCCCGTTTCAAAATAGTAATCGTAGGAGAACGAACGGAAGTAATTAGCGTCTGACATTTGAATCGCGACAGTTCTGCCTTTCAGGCCACCGTCGGATGAAAACTGTTTACAAATGTTAACTGTAAAACTATTAGTCAGGAAGCGTACCCATTCTTCAAATGTCAGTTAGATAATAATTATCCGGAGCTCAGTGCATCAGGCATAGGAAATTATAATCTTAGTTCTTTTTTAATTCCGCTCAACTACTATTCTAAATATAAAATGTTACCGTGTTTGATTCGGAAGTACAACATTTTTAGAATGTCCGGCCATTTACATTTACAGAGCTTGTAAAAATTTTGTATTGTGAAGTTTGTTAAATTCGAATCCATGGTTGTTAATACATGAACTAGTGTAGTTTTTCCGTTATCGTTAACAGCTTCAATGGCTTTTGCTGGACACCGGCAGTTTTCTCTTCCACTTGCTTTTCCTGAGCGCTAAGGTAGAAGCATGGGGACGCGCCGTTTGACATATATTACAAACGATAGAAATATCAGTGATTTATATTTAGGCATTTAGAAGCATGGTTGCCAAAGCCGTATTGGGGAAGTGTGTGCGGTGGGTTGCGGAACTAAATCTTTATTTTGCTATATCTAAGAAGAAGAAATACCATGGGAAGTTTTACATAATATTCCATATAACAATAGGATGAAAAATCAGATTGATATACAAGGTGTTAATGAATACGTGTTACAAATGTATAGGGTCTGTAGGGGATTCAAAATAAACCAACTTTTAATAAGAAACTCATAATCGCAAACGCACCTTTTCCGAGGTGCAGGTAACAGTAATTGTCTAACTGAATGTTGTTTAATTGGGCCGTACTTTTTCTACATCGCCGCATCGGCCCCATTTACTTGAGCCTCGTGCAAGAAGTATTGTCAGAGTTGTTGGAAGAAGTACCATTGGGGATTCGTCAACAGATGTGGCTGTATCAACCAAATACCTATTCGGTGACGGTAAGGTATTGGTCGAAGTGGACCAGTAGCGTGGCCGCCACACACCCCATACCTAACTCCCCTGTATTGTTTTCATAGGGCCATATGAATAGTTTGGTTTACCAGACGCCTTTCGCGTCTGAAGCAGATCTGCTACGCACCTATTCTTTTTTTTTAATGTACGTTATACCAGCTCAGCAGTGGTTGCTATACATGGTAAAGTTAAAATGAATATATCACGAGTGAGGTCCGTGTGGTTTCTAACAATAATAATTTTAGCACTAATGGGTCGCATTGCTACTATTATTTTGGTTGAAACTGTTTTATGAGCACATAATGTCATAGGTTGGTAATCAGTTCACTATGATTAATTACTATTACTATTATTCACTTCTGTTCACTATAAGTAGAGGGTACTATTCACTATCACTTGTCAACAGGTCTCTAGCTAGCTTCCTTTTTAATCTTGTGTGTAGTGTTTTTGAGCCCAATTGAAAGTATACTGCGCCATTGCATTGGTCTAGATTGTTGTAAAATTTCTTGGATATCTTGGTAATAAGTTCTCGTACAGTGGGCATGTTAGTTTCTCTGTGTAGTTGTGTATTTCTAACGAACCACTGTGAATTGGTGATGGTGCGCAATACTTTATTTTGTAGGATTTGCAATTTATCGATGTTCGTTTTGGATGTTGCGCTCCAGACACAGCAGCCATAAGTGAATATTGGTCTAATTATGCTTGTAAATGTTAGTATGCCGCATTTTATTCTAATCGTAGACTTTCGGTTGAGGATTGGATACAGCAGGTTCAGTTGAGCATACGATTCTGATAATTTTTTGTTGACGTGGTAGCTCCAAGTCAGTCTTCGATCTAGGTATTTAACGGCGCTGTCTTTAGGATTCCAGTCAATTGGCCTGTTATTAATTTTAATCCTTGGTGGATCATCGGGTCTGCGAAGTGTGAAAATTTTAGACTCACATTTGGTCGCGTTTATTTTGACGCACCATTTTTCGAACCAATTATGTAGTTGATTCACGCCTAGTTGCAGATTGCGAGCTGCTTGATGAATATCTTGGTCTTGTGTGATGATGGCGGTGTCATCCGCGTACATGGCAAAGTTTGCAGCTGGTACTGTTGGGATATCGGACATAAATATATTAAAGAGTATTGGGCCCAATATCGAGCCTTGTGGAACACCGGCCTTGGCTTGTCGGGATGTAGAGACATACGATCCTACTTTCACTTGAAGCACCTACTCTGGCTGCAGCGCTAGAACTTCATACAACACCTGGCATTGTTGAAAGAGTACACCAAAATATGTTTCGGAGGTGCAATTCTTGCATCAAATTTGATCATTTTCAGCAATTATTGTAGTATTTCACCATTATGAGCATTAATCCTAAGTCCAGTCTTTCCGGATATGAGTTTCTTATTAAAAGTTGGTCTATTTTGAATCCACTGCATACCCCATAAATTTGTAACACGTATTCATTAACACCCTGTATAACAGAAATGACTATGGCTGTACTTGCATATTACAACTGGAACTACAATTACTACAAAACTATCTTGCGAAATTGATTCATTTAACTAAACCTTTAAGTTTTCTAAAAGAAATCTTAGCTAACCTCATAATATTTTAATCATAATAAACAGTAGGGAAATCCCTTAGCACAAATATTAAGTACATCTAAATACCGATTTTCTGCAACTAAGTTGCCGTCTTCAGTGGGAACTGATGAACTTAAACTACCTAAAGAAGCTTTGGCAAAAAAACTCTTAAAATAAGTTTAACATTCGGAATGTTGGTTGATATGCAATCGTACTTTTGTATTAAACGAAACTGAGATTGACGATGTAATTACAAAACTGAAATATTTTGTATACGAAGACAAGAACTAAGAACCAAAAAACTTTTCTACATTTTTTTTAAATTAATGTTGGAAGGTATATTGTCATCCTATTGCACGATTATATAGTATTCCATACAAAACTGCATACGCATATTTTTCCGTAAAAAAAAAGATAAAACTATTTTGTGATTTCATTGAAGCTGTCATTGCTGCTTGCATAATATAGCACTTCGTGACATTTGGTAGAGAGACAGTAGAAATATAAATTTAACGAATGTTGTTACTTATACAATTCATTCAATAAATTTAATAAAATTAATAAGTTAACAGTTAATATTTATAAGTTAGAATAAAATGTTTGTCTAAAATTGTAATTATTAATAAAATTGTGTCAAACACGTTTTAGATTGTTTAGTTTCAATCCCGAGTAAAGCTGTACTAAATTCTACTTGCAGTACTTTAAACATTCTGTGAGTCTATTTATTTTAGAAATTCGCGTATGGAAAAATTCTTATTATTTACATTTAGCGGTCGTGCTTCGGAGGACACGTAAAGCCGTCGGTCTCCGTTGTCATACGAACATATTTGATTACTGTAAACCACGGAGTGGAACTTTTTTTTTCCATTCAATGGCTTAGGTTAGCTTCCTGCTCAACATGAGGCCAAGAAGGGCTTACAGAACCTACTGACGTAGATAATTAATAGACCATTGGCCTGTAAAGAGAAGTAAAAGATTTATGTATGTCAGTTCTGTTTGAAAATCTCTGACTTTCAAAATACATGCTCTTTGACAGTACGAAAATAATTAAAGTGAATATATAAGAGTCTAAACCTTCACTTTGGCAAATTTGACCCTTAATTTAATTACATATTTTTATAATTTATATTTTAAATCGTAGGTTAACAGAAAGACAACAATTTGGTAACAATATTATTATACTTATGAAGTACTTTCTTTATAATATTTATATACAATTAAACGTTATGTAAAATTTTAGAAACTAAATACAAGGCAAATTTATTTCAATTCTTCAATTTGTAATTGATCTAAAATGTGAATTATTAATGATTAAATTATTGGAAGTGACAATTTACCGTTAGTAAAAAAGTTAGTACAAAAAAACACATTTCGTAATTGTGGTAGTTCATATATTTTTTATTAATGCGTTTTTTGTTTAATATGTATTTTAATAACTAATAAATATTTTTTTCTACGATCTGCTCCAAAAATTTAGTTAGTAATGAAAGCTATTACACTGATTATGAATATGAACCAATGAAACCAATAAATAAACAATTTAAATATTTGATTTAGTCGTTAAAAGAAAATTAGTATCATACTCAAATATTTGTACCTGTAAAAATGGCACATTAATTAAACAAAAAACACAACACTTTATAAACTAATTTGCGAATATATTTTAATATATTTTAATATTTTAATTTAAGCTACAGCAACGATGTATGTTATACCAAGTGATTTCCGAGAGAGTACGAACCTACCGTTTGAAAATAGGCAACCCACGTCACAGTGTACTGCGATACGTTATTGGCGGTATTGCGAATCAGATGCTTGTTTGGTTTTTTATTCTACAAATTTAAATAAAGTAAGGGTGAACGAAAACAACAATGCTTTATTTATAAATATCTTAAGTATTTCAGATCATAATATACAATCTTTGTTTGAGTTCAATGAGCTTTACTTAAGCCAGCAAACTGTCAAGCATTACAAATTTAGATGTCGCAGTATTTTGTTTATGTATTTTCGGTTGCCTATTTTTTAAATTCCCCTGTATAAAAACTAATGTTAAAATCGCAGTAATAATCTGTACAGAGATCAATATAATATAAGTGATAATTTAACCATAGATTCACCAACCCTAGCAGGCATAGTTGCATTTATAGATTATGTGTAAGTAGATCTTACTTCAACCATAGAGCTAGTTAATAAAAAAATATAGAAACTTAATCGTCATTAGTATTGCGAAATGGTAGTGTACTTTGAAATGATTTGAACACCAACTACTGAAAAATTTAGAAGAGTATTTGAGGACCGTTCTAGAACTTCTATAGAGATGTAGGGCTGAACACTCTGTACATGGCCAAGTTTTGAGTAAGTCTACCTCACTTTGGAAGATTTCCGAATTAGTGTCCATAGTAATTACTAACCCCCACAAATAGCAGAATGTATAGCACCTATCGTTATTTCAGTGGTATTGAAAATCAACAATTCTCTATAAATTCTGTTAATCTTTTGCACTATACCTAGTGTGATTGAAGAACGCCTCAAACAACCCAGCTTTGATTGATATCACCACGAGCTGCAAAAGTATCGCCGCCATTTGGGTGTAGTCTAATCTACCACAGGTTTACTTTTCGATGTACCATTTCAAGACCCGCATTTGTTGCGTTTAAGCTGTGATATTTTAAAACATTATTCTGCGTTGTAATTTAATTTAATATCGTGGCCGTAAAGTGAGTTTTTATTAAACTTGTCAACTTTCAGGGTAATTATAAATAAAGCTATTGTTCTTCGTGTTGTTCCAGACTAATTATTTTCTAACGGTGGAGGAATACCGTGAACATTACGGCAGAAGTCTCGCCACTTTCTCGAGATTACACATAATATTGCAATATCCTGAAAGGAATTTCACGACAGCTAAGCTATCAAGTTGTACAAACTCGCTGTCAAACGATCCTTTCAGTAATACTTTAAGCCGGCTCTCGCACATTGCCACACAATGTCCGACGAAAAGGAAACGTTGACAATGTGAATCACAGGCAATGCATAAAATCCTACTGGCTGGTGCCCATTGTTATGCCATCCCGGGATCTTGATTTTCCTGACATACCTATGTATCCCTTTTCATGTAACTATCTGCTATTATTTAAACTCTAGCGTCATTATTAGGCGAGTAGTTCCCAAAACTTATTTTACTATGCTAGGTAATAAATTAAATAAGGCCTATATGGAAACTGCTCGAACAGTAACCCCTGGAGTAGTTATTTCTTTGCTTATACTATTGTTGAAAATTAACGAAGCTACAAATGTGGATTTATCTCGAAATGTGCTTAGGCAACAAGACAATTGACTATTTATTCAGTTGCTCTCTGCCAGCCAGGTTTAAAAATTAATTGAATTCCAAATGCTGCTTCGACTGGATTTTAAAATCGCTTTGACAAGCATTGTCAATTTCCTTTTTACCTCACTGTGTGCGTTGTGAATACGTAATCTAGAAATTTACTATAGGTAATTAATTTATGATGCTTCTACTTCTTGAATACTCACACCTTGAAGCAACATATTAGAAATAATTTAAAACGATAGATACCTCATTGCTTAGTCTCATTATACGATCCAATGCTAATTTTAGAAAATTATACTTCGGGCAACGAATCAACTAATCCTAAGTAGTTTGATTTATTTACTAAGTGGCATCCAAAATAGGGCATCGGCAACTAAATTAGCATCTTCGTAATTTGTGAAACGTCTAAACCATGTTAAATAATGGGGCCATAAAAACCTGTGAGGTGCATTCGCTATGCTGCTTCACAATCCCTGTATATCATTTTGACATGGGAAATACGAAGAAGTTGTGTATTATACATCTAAATAAGTTGCGTTACTAGCAATCGTCGTAAATGGCACGATAAAGGTTTGATCCATCACCCGATAGCGCTTTGTTAGAAAATATATCATAAATAATTATAAATCAGAGACGCTTTTGTCCAAAGGTGGACTAATAGAAGTAGAAGAATCATAAATTAACTATGTAGTAATACTGAAATTTTCAATATGTTGATTTAAACTTTTGCGACCGCATATGTAAATTTCTATGATAGCTTAGCGGAAAGGATGTTACGTTGTGTTTGATGTTCACAGCCTAACGGGTCTATTTTTAAATGTTTGTGTATTTTTCCCTTGAAACGTTATAAGGGGTTTGTTTTCATTTTGGTAAAATTGACTTGTTTGTCATGAATACTACGTAACGACAATTTGTAACGAATGGCTAATCAAAATGAATTACCTTTTACATGTAAATTTACACAGCGGAAAACTTCCCGGTTTGTGTACATTTTGTTAAGCTCGAATTAAATGTTTGCTATTAGTTGACTATTCTTATTTCGTTAATTAAGTGATTTTGTGCTTACCATTTCTTCGGTTAGGAAGTATTTCGCTTGGTAACTTCAGGCTTCCAATTATGTCTATTTACCCGCAATTCTGTAGTATTACGAATTAAACGTAACTGATTTTTCACAAATCAAAGAATCGAACTATCATGTTGCGTTGGAAAAAATACAGAAACTGAATTTTCAACCAATTAAATATCAGGTAACGCTGAAAAATAATGTTCTTTCTATTTTAGGTGCATCCAAGTATTCAAATTCATTACGAGACTTGGTATACAATTTTTTCGTATTTCCTATTTTAAAATCCTATGTTCCAGTGGAACTGATATGCCCGCTATAGAAATGATGTATTTCGCAGTTCTTAAATTGGATCTATGACTGTACTAGATCTATATTATACAATATCTACAGCACAACGTAGCTCTTATCATCATCATCATCTGACATGGATCTGACTCGAAGGTCGATCCTGGGTACGCCAGGCCAATCCCATGCCAGTAAGTGGGTAGGAATTTACGGGACAGGGTGGGATCGGGTGGGGCATTGCAGAACGTTAGCATGTCTGCAATGTATACCGCAAGACACTGCTGCTGCAACACCAGGTGGTTAGTAAGCTAAGCATCAATGGGGTTGTTGAATACGTAGCCTGGACCGTTATGCGATTATGCAGTTGACCCTAATAAACTTTGGTATCAAAGTTTCACATTGTTCTTATTTCACATCTATCTATTGTTCTAAGGTTACTGATTGCACATCTCTTAGGTTCCTAATAACTGATAACCTACTTAATATTTACTCCCAAACTTATTTTAACTGTCCGTTATGCGATTATGCATTTGACCCGAATAAACTTTTGTATCAAAGGTTCACATTGTTCTTAATCTATGTATGATTCTAAGGTTAGTGAAGGTTCATATTGTTCTTATTTCACATCTATGTATTGGTCTAAGGACACTGATTGCACATCTCTTAGTTTCCTAATAACTAATAGCCTACTTAATATTTACTCCCAAACTTATTTACACTGTCCGTTATGCATTTGACCCCAATAAACCTTGGTATCAAAGTTTCACAGTGTTCGTATCTCCCATCTGTCCATTGTTTTAAGGTAACAGATTGCTCCTATCTTAGTGTCCTAATGACTAATTAACTACTTAATATTTACCGCACTGATTACCACTGTGTTACCACTTAGTTGGAAGGTTGATTGTGGATTGTACTTCCTTCGTATCCCTAACATTCCCCTCTGCCGTTGACAGCTAGATATCCATCGTTTTCTTTCCCACTGGTACTTGCTTTGTTCCCTCTCCACTGCCCTCCTCCTCCTCACCCTCTTACTGCCTCCTCCTCCTCGCCCTCCTCTCCCCCCCAGTTGACTCTTGATCGGACTCTCCGCCAGTGCGCACGCTCCTCCTACCTCTCTTCGGATATCCTCCCTTCTTCGTGCCCAATCCTCTTAT
>JABXWE010019655.1:0-22284 GCA_014611495.1 Limonius californicus | reverse complement strand
ATTCTTGATATAATTAAATATTTATCAGCAAGACTTTTTTCAATAAATATGATTTCTGGCGGTCGTATAAGTTAAGCCGTCACTCTTTTCTGGTTTCCTAGACTGCGAAATATCGGCTGATATTATAATATTGTAGAAAATATAATTAGTAAATAAATGGAAACGTTAAAACATTTTCTTGAAATAAATTGTTAATAATTAAATTACCTTTTGGCCTTCAATAAAATAGATCTCACATAGTAAAAAGTGTCGTTCTTATTCTGAACAGGAAATCCGCGACTGTATATACAAACACCGAATTAAATAAAGGACTAATTTGAATTGCCTATGCTATGTACAGCTAAAAATACTATTTTCTGTACAATTATTATTATAAGCAGCTGGCGTAAATTTTCCTATTACTTTAGCAAATGGAACAGACTTCTTGAACTGTAAATTTTCATTACAGTTGCCAGACTTTCTTGCAACTGAAATTCTTTACGCCAAGTTACAGAGTAAACATATAACAAAGCTTTCAACAAGCAAAAAATGGCTGGCACTTGACCGAATTTTATGTAAATCGAGCGACTCTTGGCAACTGTCAGTCAAAAAATCTCTATTTTTAGCAGACGAGGCCTCGTCTGCGGCATTTTGGCATGCACATGACCTTATGCAGATCTTTTGGAAAAAAGGCGCATAATCGGTTACAATTAAAGACTACTAATTAATCCGTCACTGAGCATATTAAACTTTCCTTCTAGAAGATGATCTTGACCAAATAGAACAGGAAGCTCTCCGCGTCCTGCTTACCATCCAAAATGGATCTTGCTTACATCCTGTTGCTAAGTGATTTTCACGTGTATCGATTATTAAATAAAAGGGAGATCTTGTCACGTGAGAGAACCAAATAAATGTTTCTTGCTTTTAATAAATTTAACACCATGTTAGTTAGGGGGTGTAAAATTATAAATTTAAGCGATTTACTTTAAAGTGGGGTAAATTAATCGAGAATTGAGTAATAGGAGCTGACGTGCCTAAATGCAATACCGACGCGGAAATTAAGCAAATTAAATTTAAGTGTCAATATAAGAACAGAATTCGAAATAAATAGATTTAATTAGCAAATTGTTAATTGTCTGGGCGAGATAAGATCCCGTAGGTATTTACTTATTCGGGCATTCCATTCGGCAAAGGGCTGCTTTTCTATTTTCATTCGATTTCGCGCTTTTACTCAATATCAAGTTTTGCCGTTACTGTAGAGTGGGCTCGCTTGAAGCTCGAGTACTCTAAAACAAGCCTTAAGAGTTTAAACTCGGAAGTTCAGTAAATACTATTAGCTGATGCTGTAAGTTAGAATCGTGCAACTTTAAAGTGGAAATCAAGAATTAGGGATGTAAGACGATCCGCTTTAGCCTTGGCGTCTGTTCTTGCACGAGATGCTGCAATTTATCGTTGATTCAGATCTGATGTTACAACCCTTCTAGTCTAAGCCACATGCTTGTTCATTTCAACATTCTGTCCCATTGCTCGCTAGTTTGAATTGTTAATGATCCGTGTAACTCGAGCGGAGATAATACAATTTATACCGCCATATTAATTTGGCTCACAACTGTGTCTGCGATCTTAACGATTTAACATTCTGTCATTTAACAGGTCGCTTTAAACGCCGTTTCTTTTCGAGCGATCCCTGCGGCAGATCCTTGGACTTGGTTATTTACTCTAACGAGTATCGTAATACATAAATTTACTTAATAATCGCGCCTGTGTAAATCGTGACTTGCTAGAACGGCGAACTAACACTGGATAAATTGACTCGAAATAAAATATAATGGTAATAACTGTGACACATTTTACGTTTACAATCCGTAACGAGTTGCCCGTATCTCTTTAGCGGCTAAGAGGAATAATGCTGAAAACGAACCACACCGAGCTGGCGAATTCATAAACATGTCGCGTGTTTGACGGCGTTATTTCGGAAATGCATCGCGATTTATACGCGTGTAACAAAGTAAGAAAACAGATTCCTAGCTTTTTACAGTCATAGATTCTAATTTACTGGTTCAAGAAAACCTATAGCCCTAATTCCCAATTTCCATGGAGAAAATTAGTGGCCGCTTTCAATTAAATCATATATAAAGGTACACTTATAGATATTTTTACTTTGGGTATTAATAACGCGAACTTGCTTACTAATACGTATAAAATATATTAATGAAAGAATCGTTACAAAGAATTAAACAAAAAGTAAAACAGCACTAAAATGTAGTCGCGCTATTTAAATTTTATCTTAAATGGGCCTCAAGGGACGAAATCCAGTTATGAGAAACAAAGACTTCACAATTAAGATAATTCGAACACCGGAGAACACCCAACTGCTATTTGTATTTGTATCGGTTAACAAATCATGTTTAGTGCACTTCTTCTAACAGCGGATGTTACTTAGTTCTTTGGGCGCCTTGGCGCAGCAGTTAGGACTTGGATTCTGACCTAGATAGACACTTCTTACGATTCGGAGTCCGCAGTAGGTCCCCTGTGTTTTGTATATTACTTTACACATACCACGGGCTTAGAAGAGGTCATCACGATCTCTCGGGAGCAAAAGGACCATAGCGGGAGTCAATTTTACTTAGAGTGTAGGTACTTTTAGCGTTAATAATTAGTTTGTATTTAATATAAATAAAACTGCCTTATCATGAAGCGTAATTTTTTACACATTTCCTATTTTATACGAATAAAACGTTCTCCTAAAATATGCTCCAGTAATTTATATGCTCGAACCTAAATACACAATCTCGCAGCAATATCTTCTCCTATACACGCTTGACGATGATTAGTAGTAGTAAGCAGCTTTGTATTTATTTTTTGTGTGTTCTTTGAATTATAAGTGTAAAAACCTGCTCCATAAAAACCTTTAACCATAACTTAAATGCTATCTCAACAAGAAGCAAAAAATTATTTATCCAATGCTTACAATAATAAATCAAATTAAAATGGAAAATCCAGATTCTTGACCGACCTGACACAGGACAACACTTTGATAAATTGTGTGATTTATTTCTGTGTAATTGCAGTAGACATATACAGTGTCCCAGGACAGGTGACTAACTTATAACACAGTTATTATGAAAGATACTAGAAAAACTTAACAAAGTTAAATAATACAGGAAACACCAACTCAAAATATCCTATTTATTATTTTGCCATGACTTCTGGTAAAATTCGAAAGTGTTGTGGTTCAAATCAGCGTTATTTGATTATTTACCTGTGTGAACAATGGATACAATTCGGTAAATTAGTCGAAAATTAAGAATTTGGGGAGAACTATCAAAGTAGCGTCAGTAGATTTCAGTTTTTTTTCCGACGTGTTTTGTGTGTATCTGCGTTTGACGTTCAGAAGGTCAACAAACTTCAAGGTTAGGAATCATCTACAAGTTGAACAATTTATAAGTTTACTGGTATATTTGAACATCTGAAGTAGTAAGAGGTATATAATATTTGGGTTAATTACCTTGTGAAACGAGTATACGAATAGAAAGTTACTCAGTCCAAAGTGTTTTTGCGAGGAACTTAGAAAAACGGAACAAGTGATGGACTTTTGTGTTGAAGTTCAAGATCAACAGGGCGCAGGAACGCAATCCTAATTTCATCTAATAAATTTTACCAACACCAAAAGAAAAGAGCAAGTGCTTCTATGTGAAAAGGTGGGTCCGTTTGAAAGTGCTTTGTTAAATTAGACCTTCCTATTTATTTCATATAAATTTGTCATTTAATTGTTAAAGTTGTTTAACGTTTTCTTAGAAAAACTTAAATAATTCGATTAAATTCATTACTTTGTTGCATCCGTATTTTATAAGTTCATGTTTACTACCTTGTATCCTTCGGTTTCTTCAGTTACACTGCGCAAGAATTTAAAGATTATACAGCAGTTACCAAAATTTGTGAGATAAGAGTTTTTTCAAAGTTTATGTTTGCAGTATGCCCTTTGCGTTGTTTCAACAACTTATGTAATAATATTGTAATATTTTTTTTCATATGAAAGAGAGATCATCTTTATTACGGGTGCAAGTAAAGCAACATTCCCCCTTCGTTCAAACATAATATTTTTTTGTCGCATCAATGTGGGGCTCATATGTACGTCCCTCAATAAAACATGGTAATAATACATATATATTATATTTTACTGGTATGATACCAGATCTCAGTTCTTACATGTACCAAATAAAATATATTTTGCGTGAAGTAAATAACTGCATTGTAACGATAAGACAAAAATATGCTTTTGATTATTAGCTATTAAAATAGTAAGTTATATCAATAATATTATTAATTAAAAAAAAACTAAGAACCAAGATCCAATGGTGTTAAATCTGGAGAATTAGGTGGCCATTTGCTGACACCCCTTGTATACGGTGTATAAAAGTTATCGTCAGAGAAACTAAATGTTTGTATTTTTAAATTAATAACTATTAACTGATATTCACCAAAAAGATGAACTGACCAAACCAAAAAGGTCACTGGTCACACTACTATAGGCTACAACAGCGGTCTGAAACAGAAGCCAATGGCGTATCATCATATAGAGCATAACCTTACAGAATACGTCGTTCTTGGGTCACGAAGCTTCTAATAAGAAGGATATCACGAAGCTCATAATAATCGTTTAGAATATCTAAGGTTATAAATAAATGTTGAGCCATTGTTATGTGTTTAATGCAAATTACTACATGTAAAATTTAACGGTAAATACTGAAGTTTTGATTTAAATAATATTGACTAATCATTTGTTAATCTAAAGCAGGCAAAATATGTTTAATTTGTATTAATAGAAAATATCCTATAAAACAAAATAGTCCCATTTCGAAGGGTAAACGTGAAAACTAGTCGATATACCTTATGTTGCTTCCACAGTTTGAATTGGTGACAGGTTTGAATTATTTCCACTTTCTAAAAATTTTTCGTAACTAACCGAATTCTTTAGTATTTTTATAGAAATATCTTCCAATATGCCTCCACATTGACCACATTAATGTGGCGATAAACGTAAAGTTCACGGGCGACATACATATAAATTGTGTAATTTTAGTAAACTAGCTTTTAAAACTGTCTTCAGCTATACTAAATCCCTATGAGTGCCACAGTACTAATAAAAATAGTAATAAAACCATAGACGAAAAGAGATCTGTATAAAGAAATAAAAGAAGATTAAATTAATGATTTGATTATTGTGTAATACCCAGCTATCAATACTATCAACCGATTTTTGTTATTTATGATATGTACAGAATCTCAACTTGTAATACATTATTAAAAGTAATACATTGAAGTTACTTATCAAGTAAATAAATCCCATAAAAGTCTTTTGAGATTCTTAATTACATTATATTTATTTATTATCTTATATGCATTTACGTAACCGGAGCAAAAAAATCATTTACAACAAAGATAGCGTAGTTGTTGCAAAATAGTAAGGTATGGCTTAATTAAAAAAATGTTACCTTGCCAACGTGAAATTTCATAGTTTTTCCCAGATTATTTGTTTATATTTGGTTTGATTGGGCGGGATGTAGGACGCGGATTTCCAAGCATCTCTACGTACTTCAGCCATTATTGGCTTATTGTACAACACTAACTATGAATTTTGCCTATCTGAAGTAATTCCAACTCCAGTGGTGATTTTTAACGTGTCACACATCGTAGTGATATGGGTCCTACAGCAGCTTTACTTCTTGTCTGACAGAAGGCCCATTTTCAGATTTCTTTCCCACCAGAAAAATCTAACCGACCTCGGCCGAAGTTGAGCTATTTATATGTTAATATTATAGTTGGTGTCTGCTTGCGTGGAACACGTGATTAGTGGTGTTTATCAATTTGTATAAAAGAAGTGGTTATAGTAAAAATTCGGGGTTATGAATTCAAATATGGAGAGAAGAAATTATAACCTAACATGGCTAAAACATACAAGAACACTAAACTCGCAAAGCACTATAAATCACGCGAGCAACACACAGTAAGTTCTTGTAACATCAACATATAAAAATTACTACCAAACTGTAGGAAAAAAGGCACAATGCAAATTTGCAAATATTAATATTTTCAGGACTGAAACGGCAATTATTTTAAAATGACAAATGTCGCTGTAATATTTTTGAACGAGCGCCAAAATGTGAAAATAGGCTATTCTTTCGATTTCCGTTTTTATCTTTAGCTAATCTACTTGCCCCCTCATTCTTTCTCGCGTTTACGTGTTTTTAGAATTTCTAAATTGGTAAGAATTTTCGTTAAAGCAATTTTTATCAAATGACGCATTTTAGCTTATTGTTTCATTAACTTAGAGCAAACCTCTTGATAATTAGCTATTTTATATGAGTACTTCGGGTGTTCCTAAATTAAGTACCGTAGTTTATATAATATATTTACCGTACAAAATTAAGACTTTTATGTAAGAAATTCTAATTTGTAACCTCATTTTCTGAAACAGGGTATGCCAAAAGAATTTTAAAATTGATAATTTTTCAATACCTCTGGAATAACACGAAGCATAAAAATGAAAATTGCTGGAGGGCTGTTTGGCAATTTTTGAAATCTACGTTACGTTACTGTGTAGATTCAATATTGTTTGTAGATATGAATTTCATCGATTTGAAATTGAGGACTAGGGTTTATACCAGGCGGTTCGCCTAGTGAAGTAGGTGAAGTGCCTCTTTACCTAAAATTTTCATTCAATTGCGAATATTTATTTAAATCACATAAGAAATTATTTATCGGCATTACACCTATTAGGAGTCGTGTATTTAAGGCATATATATACTCGTAGATACAATCAGCTTAGTGAAAGCAAACACATTACATTTTTTCTGGTCCCCTTGTATTTAAAATTTAAATTTCAAATGCCGTCCGTCGAGCGTGAACACAGTGACGTTAAAAAATCTTACCTACAACACTCGTGCAATTGTAGTGAAGAGTCAACCTCAAACGTATTTTAACTCTGCACTTATACCTCCGTTGCCATGGTAACGCCTACGTCAATATCTACAATTGGTTCACGGTAACTCGCGCAAATGAAGAGTTCAGTCACAATCAGCCGTTGAATTGCATGTTCGGGTTTGACCGTCGGTTTTTAAACGATTTCAACAATTTTGAATTCACATTTTTAGCTGTAGTATTTAATGATATTTTCTCTCTCACTAACATATTATTTGATGTTCTCCAAAAGAAATCATTGGATATTAATTTTTGCGTTACAAAAATAAATAAAATTATTGAACTCTTAAAGAGGAAAAGGAATGACGATTTCTTTGATACATTCTTCGAAAAGACTAAGGAAATGGAAATAACACAAAACGATATTTCTAAGCGCCCTAAGCGGGAATACGCTAGCCTTACAAGTAATGACATTAGAAGAAAATTTAGAATTCTGATTTATGAAGTACTGGATCATATTGTAATGGAAATGGAAGTAAGGTTTCAAGACTACGATAAGTTACAATTCATGTCTTTGGCTAATACTACGAAATCGAAAATTCGAACAATATCATTCGAGTTTTCCGTTTAAAGCATTTGAAAGTTTAAGTAAATTTTATGGCAAAATATTTACAAAAAGTCAGCGTCTTAAAAACGAGTTAAATCTTCTTATGCCGATGAAAGTTACCGCAATCTACAGACCCAAGGATTACTAGAAAACGTACTTAAGAAATACAATATCTCAAGATAGGCTTTCTTCGTTGGCAATTATTTCAATTCAAAATGAATTCTTATTAGAATTAATAAAAAACCAATCATTTTACGAAGACATAATAAATAATTATGCTGCATTAAAGGACAGAAGGTGGTCTACAAAAACTAGGTAAGTTGACATTGAATTATATTTTTTCTATTTGATATTATTAGGGTTATTATAATAGCACTTCACCTATTTTTTATCCGCGAGCCGCCACTGGTTTATACATAACAAGTCTGAATTTTACAAGCCAAAGCTACACCCAGTAATATTTTTTGGTAAAATAATTTGTTTGTCAAATTTTTGTTAGAGTACTGTTTTGTTCCATTCCTCAACTTAATTTTTTTTAATGTTAATTTTTTTTGTACCCCGCTGTCTTGAAATTTGCTTACTCGTTCTAATCTATTGCATATTTTTCCTTTTTCCTTTA
This sequence comes from Limonius californicus, assembly GCA_014611495.1. Lineage (NCBI taxonomy): Eukaryota > Metazoa > Arthropoda > Insecta > Coleoptera > Elateridae > Limonius > Limonius californicus. The sequence continues at coordinate 14,158 of JABXWE010019655.1, read as the reverse complement.
CCCTCTATAATCTCTCCCTTACCTCGTTTACCACTCCATACCAGTCTACCCCATTTTCAAATTTTTCATTCACATCAGTTTCAGGCAATTCCAATGTACACTTTCCTTCTCCATCACTTTTCTACTTTGTTTCTCGTATGTCACTTTCGCTACTTCACTATATCTAGGTGTTTGTACCACTTTCATCTTTCTAGCTACATGTATTCTTTACGTCACCTAAAATTCGATTTAAATATGAAATTGATAAACCATCAGCATAAATGTTTCACGCCATACTTTGATTATCTTGTTAGAAGTTACAAGCAAACTGAAGCAGCTCATAAATTACATTGGAAGGGTCGGAGCTAAATTATTAACACCTAAATTACGAAACATTTAGACGTTCGAATATTAAATGTTAACACCAATTTGGTTTTAACAACATATTCTACCAAACTAATAAATCAGCTGGTTTGCCACGAAGTTCCCGTAAACTTTTTTTGCGACTTTTAAGAGAACTTACACCCGTTTTCTATTCGTGCGTAAAGTACTTATACAATGAAATGCAAATTCGGCAAGATGAACTCCTAATTTTAAATTATGTGTAGATGCGTTTCTGCTTCGGGGGTCAAAATTACTTGCGTTAACGAGATTCTTGTTTTTAATATAAAAAAAATATATTCGCTGCTACCTTTGGGGTCTACTTTCGGATATTTAAGATGCGCTGTTTTTAAGGGCGTTTGCGTTCTAAATCTAAATCTCCGCCAAGGGGAATGCGAAGCTAATTTGAAGGAAAAATAACATAAAACGAATAAAAATAGCGTCTTGATAAATTTTCCTAACAGTAATGATTGCACAATATTTTGTTCCTATTATTTACCGAATCTCCGCTTATTATCATTCCCAATTCGTTCCAATTTGCAATTAACCCAATTTCATCTAAAAAAATTCTGACTCTCAAATAAGAACCATTATTCATTGTCAATCTTTACATATCCGCTAATCGATTTGTTTCCATTTGCATTGCATCACTGAATTTGCGAATAGCACTCGAAAGTACTTACAGTTAATGAATGATAAGTCAAGTGCATTAAAACAATTAATTTTCAGAAGGTTACAATTCACCAATGAAAATAATTTTAAATCGCTTGGGGTTTGCTTAGAGAGGGTCGGAGGTGCTACGCTTCACAGGACAACTTTACGGGCCAATATGCTACCACAAAAAGATTAGAAACTCTTTTATACAATTCCTGGGCCAACAATGTAGCATTCCAGCGTGGTGATTGGGTGCAAACGATATCTTCTGCTTTCGACCACATATAGAGAGATGGGGATAATTCCACAGACGAAATTGTTAACTTGAGAAAAGCATTTCTTGTAGCCCTAGGATACGAATCTTTTCTTCACCAGTACCCTTCAAAAAAAGAACCTCGTGACATTAACTAGAATATTATTGTCAATAAGAAAACAATTCCTAAATACATACGTATGGAGCTTAGCACTATACGGTTGTGAATCTTGAACGGTGGCAACACCCGAAAGGAAAAGATTAGAAGTGTCACACTAATAATAAGTGATCAAAGCAGTTTTATCCTGTTTCCCATTGGTGAAAGGTTGCCCATTCAAATTAGTAAATTGAAAGGTAGTATGAACGCAATTCTAGTTAAATAAGTACAAAATATACTAAAATTTGAGTTTCTTAAGATGTAAATCCAGAAACCGAAACATAGCATTTGAATCACAACGTATACTTTCCTAGGGTATAATCAGTGTTGAAAATATATCTAATTAATAGTAATATAAAAAGGTACAGTTTCAAGTCTACAGAGATGTGGCCCACTTATATATTTGAAAACAGAGATCACTGTTAGAAAATAATTACCTCCAGTGGACCAATGGGAATGTAATTACAATTGCATTGTCTATAAATAAAACGCGAGAAATTCGAGGCATTAAATTTAGAAGATTCAATAATATATTATTCAACTTTGACCAGCCTAATTTTTAGGCATGGGACACCACGTAGATTTTGATACTGGACAAAATTAGGGCTGCCTTCAATTCTGGTGGCTACTTGTGTAGCATTAACAATGTAAGATACCAAACTCAATAATGAATATTTAGGTCATTGGTATATGCATGTAACAACTAGCAATGTTCGCAAGGTATCAACCTGTAAACAGAAATACATTTTGGGCCACCCTGTGGCCAACATTATTGGCATTGCTGTAATTTACCTGAAGATTCTAATTCATTGAGAACATTACGGTTTCTGATTATTTCGAATTACTGACAAAATATTTTTTACTTTCAGTAATACTATATCAAGCGATTACCTTAACAGTAATAACTTTTTATTTTTATATGTAGAAAATAAACATTTTGCGCCACCTAATTAATCAGTGCACACCCACAAAAAACCAATGTTTCATACCTTCTTCTATTTATAGCAACTGTTTTAACAAGTATTCCGAAAATTTTCAATTTTCAAACTTATAATCTAGCAATAATTTCTATCAATCAATCAATCACAGCTCTATGTCACTAGGTGGGTCTTGGTTTATTCTACAATAAAATTGTCGTCTATATTCTATCCTTTGCCACTACTTCTCAATTTCTAATGCCCAACTTTCTTAAGTCGTCCTTTACACAATCCACCCATCTTTTCCTGGGCCTTCCCTCTGACCGCTGTCCTTCAATGTTGCTTTTCATTCTTCTGCTGTCTTCCATTCTCCATACATGTCCTGCCCAATTAATTCTAGCTGTTTATATTGCTGACACTATGTTTCCCCGTTCTAGTTCCTCTTTTATTTCCGCGTGTGACCTTCTACTCTATGTATTTCCTTCGCTTACTAGTGCGACTATGGTTGTTACTGACCGAATATCTTATTGCACTGTAATTGTTAAGAAAATTATTTACAACGTGTATCTAAATGTAATGATATTTTTGTTTATTTCCCATTTTTAATTACTTACAGAAATGAGTAACAAAATAGTACCAAAAACATAAATATTTTTCGTGAGCCCATAATACAATAAATCATATTACGTGTTTATGTATATTTCAGCTATCGTCTAAGCTCTAAGATAATTTTTGCCATTCTTTTGCAATCTTTCTTGGTGGACCCTTGGATCATCCTCGCAGTTACATTCCACACTAGCGCACTAGTAAAAATACAATCTTCTTAGCTACCATAATGCCAATTATAGAGATACTCATTTCGTAAAAGGCGATCGATAGATTGTTGTGAGATTTGCTCAAATATATCCACAATAAAAAAAAAAAATTGGAGTATACAAGAATATTCTAGTATCCTTATAGATTAGTCATAGGTACTTATCTTGTCTGCCTTTCGATTAGAACCGAATTTACGTTAAGCATTATTAAGAGGATAAGTAAAATAAGGGATTAGAAATTCCGTCACGATTATTTAGTATTCTGGGTTTAACAACAAAATTCAACATGTTGATAAGGGATAGTTATACTATTTTATAAATAAAATTACAAATAAATATTACAACATGAATATGGAACGGTCCACAACGTAAACTATTAAGGGGTGGACGGTTGGACGGCATAAGACATGCGCTGTATCTCCCGGGGTTTCTTTCTTAAGTTAATTCTAATTGAATTAATCTGTAGATATTCGAAATACAACTTACACGATATTGTAGGAGATTGCATATTTTTATTTTTTGAAATCTGTTTTAGCCTATATATTACGTAGAGTGCTCTAGCTAATAACATTTGGATGGAGTGTATGTCAAGATATACAGGAACCGCCGTTATTGCATACTTTCTTTATTGTGGGGGGGGGGTGCTGTCTTTTGATACTCTTTGAGACTGTTGCCAAAAATTCTACTCATGGAATAAAATTTTTGCATTTTAATTAAATCACAGGGTGGAAACGTTTAGAGTAATCACTGTGTATGACTTAACTGATCCTCATTTTTACTGTAAAGTATGTATGGGTAATGCTTGAGGGGATATCCGAAGGCTCAGTTCCGCACCCGGCTGCTACTTTAACCCTGTTTAGGATACTTACTGTCTTGGCCCACTACCCAGGAGAACCGACAGTTTTAGGCACTCTCCGAGGTACCACGACGGCAACGTCTTAGTTTTTTTTGGTCAACCAACCAAGCCGACCGCGCGGATATTTAGTTAACTTTCAGTACTAACACTTGCCCGCCACGTTGCTCCGTATTTTTAGTATGATACTTATTTTGTAAATTTTAAGAGAATGTTTAAAAGAAACGAATACAGTTGATCCATAAAATGTGTTTCCGAGTAACCACTCAGGCCATTACATATTTTTAGGCTTATAGCGATATTCGGCAACCCTTAAAAATAACGATAATCTCGTATTCGTTGAAATCCACACGCATTGTTAGAAATAGTATTGATTATTGAGTTTCCGTGATATTAATTCTTAAGCGTCTTCCATTTTTTCTAACCTTTTCATAGAACTTTATTTTTCTAATACTTTTATGGTCGCGATTAATCTTCAACTTTCTTTCGTTTATTCTCATGGCTTAAAAACTAGACTAAGGTTGACGGCAAGCAAGCAGCAACTATCAGCAACCGCACAGGCTCTAAATTATATCAATTAAGAACTGAAATGGCCCTTCCTCGTCTTGTTGGAACACATTTTACGCAGGTGTGCAATTTATACAGCACGTTGCGCTAAACAGGCTGGGTAACCAGCTTTAATTGTCTTCATATATATTTTTTTAACTGCCTCGAAGCTGGAACTTTTTGCGATAACAAGATAAACATGCAAATTACACGGTTAGTTACTCGAATTGTTTTTATGCATTTGATACAGCGATAAAATTCCTGCAACGTTGGATGCGAGCTGCTCCTGCACCGATGCATAAAAGCGTAATATATTTACAAAGAAAGCTTTCGTTCGACAAAGGGATTAAGGACACGTTCCTTTTGGAACTTGGGCAATAATTCAGCGAATTTGGCAATTTCAGCAAAATCATAGATTCGTATGCCCGTCTGCACTATAAAGGGGTAATTAGTTAGAACAAACAGCGCTGAATCCAGGACGGCTGTGAAATATCTATAATTCAGGAGAACATAATAGAATTTCCACTCAGCACTACATCAAAAGAAAACGCTGTATTATATTTCAATGCTTCAAGCTGTTGACAATATTTGCAACATGGAGATAGAGAAAACATCTTAAATTTATGGAGCCGTCGGATTTTACGTGTTTCAGTGAATTCAACCATATTTTGAAGAATGCTGTCGTTTTGAGGAATGTAAATGAGAGCGGTAAAATCTCAACAGTCCTTGAGCGAATGCGGCAATTAACATAAGCACACTTGAGCATGTCATCGTAAAGCCAACATAAAATCACATTACTAATGAAACATTGCTCAGCTACCACTCGAGATGTGTTATAAAACAGAATATTGATCCAAGGAAACTAATTCTTGTAGCTTATCATCCTCTACGAAATTTGTTTATAATAATTTAATCTAATGTTCCCGGTTTGATTTACAAAATCAATAAAAACTACTCACAGCCTGATTTGATGGACGTTTAAGTGAATTGCATGTGATGTCGTGCGCAAACAAGATAATACTCAATCACTTCATGTTATGTATTGGATTATGTATTATTTAAAAACTTGAAATCTCACTGGAAAATTGTTGGGTGAACATACGCACTGCCTTTTAATTAGATTTGGTTTGTCCTCGCATGTGATAATTCATCACAGAAAGTTTTCCGAAGGTTTAATAAAAAATTTCCCGAATTCGCTAATCAATTTATCCGTTACAATTCGACATAAAACACACGCGGCGTGCAATATGAAACTTTAAAATTCAACATGGGCCGATATAAATTGATGGATGTGCTTTCAAGCGGACTAACACGATTTTCACCTGAAAAAGTGATTAATCTGAAAACGAGAAACACGGCCCTAAAGGCGCTAACATCGCATAAAATATGAAGCACATACAAGTTTTATAGCATGTACGGATAGGGAGCAGTAAATACTTCGTTAATGGAGATTCAGAGTTTTGCGCTGATGGGAAAACTTTTACAATTTCTTGTCAACTCGTAAAAATGCAGAATGCTTCGAATTTGATACAAAAACATTGCCATTGTTAAGTAGACAGGGAAGGATTTACGAAATTTCAGTTTTATGTGATTCGAGTGTTGGATTGCTAATGAAGCGTTCTTACCATTTATGATAGCTCTGCCGTAACTAGTGGAAGTGCGTTATTACCTGTAACAAAAATTCACATAAATATTACACATACTTTTAACGTAAGAAATTAACAAAAACATTGTAATATCACATCATAATTAACAACACTTCAATACTTTTCAGTTATTGACAAAAACGATTCCTAAATGTTATTAAATGCAGAGTACGAAAATATAAAAATATACAGGGGATGTCTTTTCTCTCAACAACTTTCCATGAAACAGGGTTTACGAGATAAAACCAACGTAAGTAATTACGTTTGCTTTAAGCTCTCGGTAAATATCATTTATAGTAATGTGACGTTAAATTTACTGAAATTTGCACAAACGCGACAGCTGTATTAGTCGGATGCAAGGGCGTGGGTTTTATATTTTTTTTCTTGGGCGCCAGCCGAGAGGACCTCGACGAGGAAAAGGGTCAAGCAAAGACAAGCTAGAACAATTTCTATTTTAAAGTACTTAATCCCAGATATTATACCAAGAGTTATCTGTTTAAATGCAAGTTTCTTTATTACAGTATGCATAAATTTTATGCGCTCGGACAGATCACGAAAAGAGTAAACAAGAAAGTACTTGCCGATAAGACTTAGTGCACGATGATTCGCTAATCTCATGCAGATTGACAGGTGGACTGCTGGGATCTCTTTAGGCGCACAACACTTTCTTTCTGTTGCACTTCGTTGCTTTTTAATATTGTGTTAATTGATTAATCGATAATTATTATCTTTAAAACACAAATTTAATATTTTCGCAAAGCCGCGCGTACGCTTTCGACCAGTCTCTTTCGACTTCCACGGCCCGTCTCCTCGCGTGTCTGTCTTCGCTATTCCAAAAACGCGCTATCTATCCTCACCTTGCATTTAAACCTTGCCTAAATACAGGCGAACTTTTAACCGTTACAGTAACATCATAATTAGAATTTAATCTGTTTAAGTTGTTCTATTCTATGTCTATTTAATTTACGTTGGGATCAACGATGAAAAATAAATGTTATAGAGTTGTCCATGGCGTTAGTTAAACTCTGAGGTCCATAAGTGACAGATAAATTCATTTTCTACGTAATTTACAATTTTTGAGAAAAATCCTGAAACACGTCGATTATTAATTCTAAAATGACATTTTTTAAGCATAATTTTATACCTCCCCCTTCTACCCCCTGGAGTGACAGCAACTCTTTTAAAATTTTTAAATGGAACGAGGATGCGTGTGATAGCTCATTTGAAAGGGTTTCTAATTCTCTATCCAGCAATATAAGGTTTTTTGAATTTATTTAAATTTTTTATTGAAAAATTTACATTTTTATTGTCACTAAGTAAACACAAGAATATGAAACATTTTAAGTCAAATGTTCAAACTGGGCGCCCGTTGCTTCTTGACAATAATAGAGGCGTTGCTGAAATTTGTTTAAAACATTTTGTATCGTTTCTTCCAATGCAAAATGTGGTGTAGCTCCGTCCTGCTGATACCAAATATTTATATCCAATTTCATTAGGATTGTCATCATCTAGGAAAAGTATTCTTAACTCTGGAACTAAGAAATTTTGCATGATATCCAAGTAACGCGTACCAGTTAATGTGCTATCAAAGAAATATGGTCCGATAATTTGAGAATTTATAATTTCAGCCCAAACGTTCACCTTCTCAGAATATTGAGTATTGGCCTCCATCATCCAATGTGGATTTTCTGTACTCCAGTATTTACAGTTGTTTGTTGACTGTTCCATTTAAAATGAATGTTGCTGCATCAGAAAAAAGAATGTTTTTTATAAATAACGGATTATATTGGCATCTATTTGCCATGATTTCGCAAAATTCCTGTCGGCGATCAGGGTCATTCTCTTTAAGTTCTTGAACCAAATAAATTTTATATGGGTGGTATTTTTCTTTTTTTAGAAGACGCAATACGGACGTTTTACTAACATCATTATCGGCCGCAATTCCTCTTGTAGGTTTATGTGGATTATCTTGAATATCTAACAATATATACAAATTATTTTCATCGGATAAAATGCGTTTTTACCAGATTTAGGAATATCTGTGACATTTCCAAATTCACGAAATTTTTTTTCTATTCTACTAACCGTAGACTGAGAAATGCGACGGTCAGGATCCTTAGTATTGAAGATTTCGCATACCTGCTTCTGCGTTCTTGTTTTATCACCACATCCTAATAATACCAAAATTTCAATTCTTTGGGTAACCGAAAAACTCATTGTTAAAATAATCATCAACTTGACAATGAGCGATAAATAACTAGAATGATAAGTTTGCACAGATGTAGCAAATAAATAAATTCATATGTATAATTTTTTCTGATACCTATGTAAAAAGAAACCCTTTTTATTTATTTCTTTTTGTTGATATTTTGACACCTGCGTATCAGAAAAAAGGATACATTTAAATTCAATAGTTATGACACTAAATCAATTAGGAAAGTCAGATTTGACAGATATTTGGCACAAAGGCATAGTTTAGGATACATTTGATGGTATACATTTCTAATACATTTTAAAATTTTCAAATTTAATTTTCTTGCTGGAGAATATACAAAATTAAAAAAACCTTATATTGCTGGATAGAGAATTAAAAACCCGTACAAATGAGCAATTACACGCACCCTCGTTCCATTTAAAAATTTTAAAGGGGTTGCTGTCACTCCAAGGGGGTTGAAGGGGGAGGTATAAAATTATGAAAATTTTATTTTAGAATTAAAAATTGGGTGTCCGGTAAAAATCCCGAAACAAAAATCCCGAATTAAAAATCTCGAAAGACAAAATCCCGAAAACAAAAACCTCGAATGACAAAAATTTCGAATGACAATAATCTCGAAAGACAAAATCCCGAAAACAAAAATCTCGCATGACAAACATCTCGTATGACAAAAATCTCGAATTGTAAATATTCGTTTCCTATCATAGATATAGGTTTCAGAGAAAGAATTGTAGGGATTAAAGGACTTGCATCTTCTACACTTTTACATGGCGTTAATTGCCAGGAACAGTAGCTAAATGACATCACAATTGAACAATATATTCAGGAAAGAAATGTATTTGCACAGAAGAAACATTACAGGGATGTGAATTGTGTTGCTCGATATGCTGACACCAACAGTGTAGATTTTTTAAGAGGAATTGCCCACAATTTAAACTTAAATGTACCTATATTTTTTTCCACAGCGCATGTCCAATGTATACATTTATAATTAAATAGAATAAAAATAAAATAGTAACTTTTAAATAAAAATTAAATAGAATCATATCAGAGATATTAGAAATCGGCGCAAACGCGGAAATGTAGGTGGCGTTGCATATTGTTGACGTTTCAGGCGCGTATTCGGACGTGAATCACGCTGTATAATACGTACACAACTTAATAACCACAAAATCTGGATTATTCGAGATTTTTGTCTTTCGAGATTTTTGTCATTCGAGATTTTTGTTTTTGGGATTTTGTCTTTCGAGATTTTTGTCAATCGAGATTTTTGTCAATCGAAATTTTTGTCATTCGAGATTTTTGTTTTCGGGATTGTGTCTTTAGAGATTTTTGATTCGGGATTTTTGTTTCAGGATTTTCACCTAGAACCAAAAATTGACGTTTTCAGGATGTTACTCATAAAATGTAAATTACGTAGAAAATGAATTTATCCGTTACTTATGGACCGCACTGTATATCAGTTTACTGACAATTGCATCGTAAGAGCATCAACAAACCATTATATTCGTTTCTCTGTCCGTCCCGCTTCTTAAGGCCGTCTGCTACAAAGCTGGAAAGCAAGCTGCAGCCAATGTAAAACACAGTACATATAACATAAGACAAAATAAATTTGTTACAAGTCCTGGAATTGTTCAGATTGTAAGAAAATTATATAAATCTTGAGATTGGCGGATATACTATAATACAGTGCGTTTCACTTCTCACATTCACAACCCTGTATCTTTCATATTTGTTTTCCAAGCGGTATCAAATTTTGGTAAATTATACTACCCTTTCAGGCGGTTATTTATACAAATTTACAAACAAATTTACTGCAAGTAACCTACTGCGATCAATAATATATGCTAAAATAGAAAAATGATAGTAAGCCTAGTTTTACCCAAAAAAGTTGTTCAGAATTACAAAAATAGCCCAAATCCCATTTTCATTAAACAGTTTTGAGTTTTTGTAATTTTCATAAAATAAATGAACAGTTCAGAAACTTTTTGTTTTTCAAAGTACGGTTTGCTAAGACAACAATGGGATTCAATTATAATTATAATTTTATGAATTATTAGGAAGGGAGAGAAGGAAGGAGGGAGAGAGGTTGGAAGGGATGGTTGGAGGCAAGGATGGATGGAGGAAGGGCGGGAGTTAATGATGAATGAAGGGAACAGGAGAGGGAGGGAAGGAGGAAGAGAGGGAGGGAAGGAGGAAGAGAGGGAGGGTGGGAAGGAGTAAGGGAGGGAGAAGGGAACAGAACATTTACAATTATGTACCTACTACTAAGTGTGAGTGATCTTTCCCTAAATACTCTTCTGATTTTTGATTACAGTCAATCATTTTAAATAATTCATATGGTTGTAATCACAACCCTCGAGCTCTATACTTCAAGATTATTTATGAATAGGGCATTGTGTTAGGTACAATTTGCCGTCAATTAATATCCGGTACTGGTGTCAATACTTAAACCTGACCTTGACTTATTTATTAAGAATTTTATAGGCTGCTAATCGATAAACTGCGAATGTTCATTTTTTGATAATCGTGAGTAGGTTTGCCTCGACTGATCTGTCTGATCGTATTTTATTCTTTTAATATTACATGATGATCAAACTATTTTTATTTATATTTATATTTATTTTATTTTTATCTTTGAAGCTTCACCGAATGCGCCATGTAATGCTGATATTTTTAGTTTAGCATGAAGTAAAATGAATGTATGTTACATATTTTATATGTTCAAAAAAGATATAAAACTGTCCTTGTTTTCCTCGTAAATCAGTCTGTATTATTATCACCACCCCTCATGTAATCGCCCTTTGTTTTCTCAGGAATTCTTTCCTTTTCTACGCCAGTTCCTTCCTACCCTTTCCTTGTTCCCTTTTCAACATCTCTTCTATCCCGCAATTGCCACCTTGTAGGAGTAAGTAGAAATTAATTTACGTGTGACTTGTATAGATGTTATAACTATTCCACCCGCCTTGCCGTTTGGCTATCCGCTCCATAACTTTCTTTAAACTCGTTTGTGTGTATATAATATTCCCTTAAGGGGGTCCTAAACCGATCTAGAAATTCAAAATCAACTGAATAAGCCTTTTTCACAGGCAGCCCATTATATTTACTTTCCTGTCCCTGCGTTGAAAAACTGCAGCCAATGTAAAAGGCAATGTGGATAGTGTACGGGAAAATAAATTAGTTACAGAGTTTGGCATTGATTTAAAGGAAATTATTTTTCTTTCTGTAGGCTTTGTCTGTTTATATATTGGCACTAATCATTTCTCCTTCTTGGTCGTGTTTCTAGGTAGGATGAAACCCAGTTTTCCGCTAAATTGCTACCGAAATTAATAGCTTTTTTCCGCGAAGATCATTGTTTAGATTACATAAAAATATACGTGTTCGTATAGTATTAATAATGGTATTGTGGCGACACGAAACTACGAGAGCCTCCCTTTTCAATAGCACGGATGCTGACGTCACTGGTGGTAACAAAGGAAAGAATGTTAAGCCGAACTTGCAAGCTACCTGATGAAGCTTGCTAGAACCAACCCTTGGTAGTTCATTTCCGGCACTAGTACGCTACGGGTGTTTTCGTATCGCGGTCCGCAATATTATTTCATGCTTTGCAAATTGTACATATATTATAACCACTGTAAATTATTGTAAATAAATATGTAAATACAATTACGCGTATATTAATTGAGTAGTTGCAGAATAACTAAAATGGTGACCCCGACGTGATTACCGCGGTTTAAATGCCAGAACCATCCCGGATTGCTATCCTGTGCCGCACATCGAAGATTTTTCGCAGAATCTTTTCGGGTGTAGGATCTTCTCCACCGTGGACCTGGTAAGAGCATTTAACCAGATACCGGTACACCCAGACGACATTCACAAAACAGCAATCACAACTCCGTTTGGTTTATACGAATTCCCGTTCATGTCATTCGGACTGCGAAATGCTGCTCAGACCTTCCAAAGATTTTTAGACGAAGTCATACGCGGCCTCGACTTTTGTTTCGCCTACATCGATGACATCCTCGTCGTTTCCAAATCAGAGGAAGAGCACATGGAACACCTACGATAGCTATTTTAAAGGTTCGAACATTATGGTGTGCTAATCAATCCAGCCAAGTGTGTTTTCGGGAAACCGGAAGTAACATTTTTGGGATACACCATTAATGAACACGGAAGCAAACCACCAGCCGATCGAGTAGCAGCCACCGTTAATGCTAACAAGCCCACAACAGTCAACGAACTTCGTCGTTTTCTTGGGATGGTAAATTTCTACAGGCGCTTTATACCAAACACAGCAGAAATTCAAGCCCCTTTAACCAAATTGTTGGGTGGTCCTAAAACGAAAGGAAAGGAGCCTATTCATTGGAATCCAGATACGGAACAAGCATTTGAAAATAGTAAAGAGGCGCTCGCCAATGCAGCACGTTTAGCCCATCCATCGCCAGATGCACCCGTCTCCGTTATGGTGGACGCATCGGAAATCGCCATGGGTGGAGTCCTCCAACAATACATCGAGAATGCTTGGCAACCGCTAGCATTCTTTACAAAAAAACTCGATCAGGCTCAACAAAAATACAGCGCTTACGATCGGGAATTGATAGCAGCTTACTCCGCTATTAAACGTTTCCGTTACTTCCTGGAAGGCCGTAAATTTACATTATTTACGGATCACAAACCATTAACGTTCGCGTTTAACCAAAAACCAGAACGATGCTCCCCAAGACAGTTCCGCCACCTGGATTTCATTGGCCAATTCACCACGGATATTCGCCACGTAGCTGGGGCCGACAACATTCCAGCGGACACCTTATCTCGTTTTGTTAATGTTTCAGATATTACAGTTTCTGTACCGCCGGGTTTCATCAACTACAAAGCCCTGGCAAAATCGCAAGAAGACGACCCCGAGCTCCAATCGTTCCTGGACCCCACTTCCGTGTTACAACTGAAACAACTGTATTTTCCGGAAGAAGATGTCAGCATCTACTGTGATACTACTACGACTACACTGCGTCCATTCGTAACGCCTCACTTCCGTCGTTTAGTATTCGACACAATCCACAATCTGTCTCACCCAGGAATTCGAGCAACTACAAAGTTGGTATCCAACCGATTTGTATGGCCGTCCATGAACAAGGATTGCAGGACGTGGAGTCAACAGTGCATACCTTGCCAGCAATCCAAAATTTCCAGACATGTTTCTGCTCCTACAGGAACGTTTACTCCTCCATCAGGTAGGTTCGAGCACGTGCACATCGACCTCATCGGGTCGCTGCCTATGTCCAGAGGCAACACATACTGCCTCACCTGCGTCGATCGCTACACCAGATGGCCGGAAGTAATTCCCATTCCAGAGATAACAGCAGAAACGGTAGCCCAATCTTTCTATGTTAATTGGATCGCAAGATTTGGCGTACCCCTTCGCATTACCACGGACTGCGGAAGACAATTCGTGTCCCAGCTCTTCCGCGCGCTTACAACACTTACCGGAAGTAAACACATCCGCACTTCCGCCTACCACCCAGCTGCGAACGGTATGGTTGAGCGTTTCCACAGACCGCTAAAATCAGCTATTAAGTGCCACAACAATCCTAGCTGGACTGAAGTGCTTCCAACTGTGCTACTTGGTATCCGGGTAGCCCTGAAAGAAGACCTCTACGCAAGTGCAGCCGAACTGGTATACCGAGAAAATATTCGCATCCCTGGAGAATTTTTCTCTGCTACCAAGGACGAAACCACTCCAGC
>JABXWE010019654.1:0-45405 GCA_014611495.1 Limonius californicus | reverse complement strand
GAGAAATGTACACCATTCAATTTAGAGTTAATCACATTTAAATGCAATATTCTTTCAGTTAATCGATTTCATTGTTATATTATGTACACTTTCAAAATTACGATGCTTTAAACTAAAATATTACGAGTTTGTACTGCCGTTTAAGAAAAGTCATCCATAACTCCGACATAATTTGCTGATTTTTATATTAAGTTTATGGGTTCAGTTACGCCACAAAGGCGATCGTGGGCTAGAGGTTAGCACGTTAGACTTCTACGCTGAAGGTGCTGGGTTCAATTCCCAGTATCGGAACATCGGATCTTTAACGGATGTTCTCCCTTGCAAGGCAAATGCAAATTGGCATAGTAAATCTTCCTTCCAGTAGAAGTGTTTACACTTTGCGTGGTTTCCGAACCTACGTCATGCTGTAGGTCCTCTATATCTGTGGCACTCTGAAAACGAGCTACCCAGGCATACGAAAGAAGACCGCTACGTCTCGTACGAAATAAAGCACGCTAAGAAGAAGCTACAAAAAAGTAATATCAAGATTTACAATCTACACCATTTCCCAAAATTAACTTTGTCGAACGTTCAAATGACAGATTATATCATATATTATGATGTGACTTGAGGCAAGAAGGTCAACTTTATCTTGAATCCGGTCTCGTATTATGCAATTCTTTCAGAGAAACGGCCATTATATTTAAAAAGTGCTATTCATAAATTCTCATAGATAGCTAGGTATAAAGCCAACAAGTTGGAATATTTAAATGCAAACTGGCGACTGCTTCCATAAAGAAAGCATTGTAAATATTTTCGGGGACACCAATTTGATACAACACTTGCGCATGTATATATCTGCTTCGCATTGGCAATTACGCTGGGTGCCTGTTTTACCGTCATTAACGTTAATTTTATACAGTTTGGTGCCACTTTGTAGCTTTATGTAATGGTGCCAGAATATCATCGTGTATAATTAAAATATATACACAGGGTGCCATGTGGTCATTAGGTATAGCGGGTGCCACATGATACAAAACTTATGTATATATATATATATACATATATACACACACACGATATAAATAGTTATATGAACTTTGGAAAACCCTGTACCACCACGATATTTACAACACCTAAATACGTATTTCGACAAGTAGAAACGGAGACTAACTAAAGTAACTTGGCTAAGAAATTCCTCTGGAGAAAAGTTCCTCACCATCTCAACAATGGAAGTTCAATGATATTGCACTTATCTCCAGAGGAATTCTTCAGCCAAGTTACTTTAGCTAGTTCAAGTTCCTACTGAAGAGTTGTTCTAAATATAGTGGTGGTAAGGGGTTATTCCAAATTTCATTTACTTAAACCACCGTCTGCATTAAATCCTGATATAAATAGTTCAAAATAACAATCACAATGTCAACAGATTTGATGTCAGCTTTATACGTATTTTGACATATATCATTTTCAAAATCAATAAACTTTTGTGATAGCGGAAACAACACCCTGCATGTTGGTTTCGAACTCCGCTCTGGTCTTTCATTCCAAATCATTCATTAGCTCAATTTGCCCAGTCATTAAAGGTATATTTGCTAAGGTATGTTTGTATGTATCCAATTAACGTTTAACATTGCAGAAGTATAAAAATGTTATTATATTATTTGATGTCGATACATAATTGTGTTCGGCGTAGTTACATTTTTCTGGCTGCTTGCATTTATGTAAGCGTATATGTTCTTCGTGTCTGATATAAAAAGTTCCAACTATTTGGCCTATGTATTCAGAATTACACTGTGAACAGTTTAATTTGTAAACACCGGACTTTAACAAATCGTTAGTACTATCTCTTGCGTTGAATAAGGTGCTGAGGGTGTCTCTTGTTGTTGTTTTATAAATTATAGTAAAAGCCACGCTGCCTCGAGAGCCAGAAATACTGTAGCGAGAAGGATGCAATTATTCCCGGAGTTAAAATTCTATAAAAAATGCTAATATGAGAATTTTACATCTTAAATTATTTCGTGACTAGGATAAACAGTACGGCTATACTTTTATACCTCAAACACCATCTTATAACATACAAATCAAGACATAAACATTTTAAACCAATCGAGAAACTGTTATTCAAGAAAAACCAGAGGTAGTAATAGCATGTTCTAAATAGTTATTAAGACTATGCTAATAGCAATAAATAGAATGTGAGTCATACGCAATCATTCGGAAAAATCGAAAGATCACAAAACAAAGGACTAGGCAACCAGGAATCAATGAAAGGGAAACTTGGAAGTATGTGACACCAAATCGTGTCTAAATCATTATACCGTACGATAGAAAAACAAATTAATTAAAGTGAGGCGTGATAAAACACCTTAAAATTGGCACTACTGTTTGTCTTTGTATAACTAGTTGACGTAACATAGCTGTCAATATTAAATGACAATTAGATGAAGATGAATATTGCTCGTTTTGTTTTTATTTTGATTTGTGTTTAAATTTCCTTGTTTATGAATTGTAATATTAAGTGCATTGAATTATTTCATGAAAAATGTGCAGATTTATCAGATATATTTTAATAATAAACAAAGGATTTGTTCATACATGCAATTCAGATAAACATTCCCAAAAGCTTGTAACATCACAAATCGTTGTAACGCAACAGAAAAAATAAGTTATCAACCCATTTTCCAATTTCTGTTTTCCATCTTAAACCGGTTTTTTTTCATAATTAAATTATCCTAATTTAAATTTCATTAAATATTCACAAATTGCATTGGTTTTAACCTTAAAACATTCTCTTCTTATTTTAAGTATTTTTTTCTTACTTTCAAATTTCTCAAGCTAATCACAATTTACCTGTTTTTTTTTCAATTTCACGCAACAATATGGAAGTAGGTAATCGAGCGGTTTATTTTGTTATCTCTTTTTTTATTTAATCATAATATAATCAGTATTTCCCAGTAATAGTAAACGTTGGCTCATAACAATCGTCACATGTACTTCTTCCAATCAAAGTTCTAATAACTTTTCAAGTGGATGAAGTCATTTATCTACATTCTACAGACTTTAAATTTCAAACTTTGATAAACTAAATCGAAATATATAAATAGAAGCATTTAGAATATTAATTTTATTACACATAGAAGCACTATAAAATGTACATATTAAAATATAACTCCATACTAATTAAGTTGGAGTTCTGAGCCAATCCATCAAATAAACAAATTACTGTTTATGTAACACCAGTTAGAGACTTGACGGTTTGAATCATTAATAAGCGCCTGAAAGCAGCAAAAAAAATGCACTTCATGGGCTTTCTAAAGCTCCCCTATACCAAAATAACCCCTAAAAGCATCACAAAGCCTCATTATAGGGGACCTGACCCTGCATGCAAAATTGGAAGAGCTTTTCGAAAAAATTATTCCATCCACCTTCCGCCTTGTTGATTATTTATGTAAACCCCTAGGTGGTAAAAGCAATATAAATTAACTGTTGTGGTCGATGGAACAACTGGAAACCCCAGAAACACGCGAGAATTATCTCCGGTGTCTCGCATTCTCGGTTTACAGAGAATCTGTCTCGGCAGAAATACGTGGGAGGAATAACCAACGGGAAACTCGAGCTGTATAGAAGCCAAAATCTAGTTTCGCGTTTAGCTGCTATAACGAACATCCTCGCAAATTAATAAATAACAGGGAACCCCGGAACTAGTTGTTTTCTCTTTAAACACACCGTACAAGGGCCCCATTGAAACGCGATGCAACCAACCACATGTTTATTCAAGTCCATACCATATTTGCTCCTCCGCATCATCTGTTCAAATATTTATTGAAGCTTTTTGCCGCCTCCAAAAGGTCACTGACCATTAAAAACTTTATGAGGGTTGGACGACGGCTCCATAGGGAAATTTATCGCCGCGGTGAAATCTAAAACAATATTTTCGCTCGCTGTGTACTGCTCGCTTCTCCAGGAAAGGAAAATTGATAAGCCTTTCGCACGGACAGAGGATCAGCTTCCGAAATCTCATACAATTAATTAATTGGTTGGATTCATTTATATTTAATGGGGCGTTTAGGAACATTTGCATATTGTGGATTATACAAGAGATAAGTCTTTTCCTGCATAGTTTTTCATCTCTTAGGGTGTGGCGAAAGTGAATTATTGAAAGTTTTCATAATGAGAACATCAACTCAAAAGATTAGGAAGTTTAATAAGACTTCATAATCTTTAGGAATCTACTATTATCAGGGTTTCAGTTTTCTAAACGGCCTTGAAATGAGTTAATATTTACGAACAAGGACGCTTGGAAGTTCGTTGCCCGGCGGGGATATTATAATACATCGGTTATACAGCGTGTAACAGATGAAGTGGGGTGTTTCCCTACCATCCTGACATCAGAAATTCCTCTAAACACACGTCATCGCGTGTATAGGCAACCCGCCTCACCCCGTTGATAAAACTGTCACCGCGCACAGTGGCGTTACGCATATTAAGGAATTCGCAAGGGAAGTTTATTTGCACGAAAAATATATGTTAAACTATTTGTTTTAAAGAAACCGAGTAGTAAAGGGGTTCAGAAAAATGACATATTAAGGCAGAACTAGTTTCCTCGTTAACACAAATAACAAAAACCACAATGTCTTGAAGCATATTTTACTGCCAACAATCAGCAATAAAAATCATTTGTGTAGACATCTTATCGGTTACGTTAAGTTACAGAAGGTAAAATTACCCTTTTTTTTTCATTCCGAACCGCTTTCGCATTACTTCAGGGGGTGCAGGCGTCCCTTACATACTAGCCATTCACGCATCATGCACCCTAAACTTAACTAAGAGAAATACGGTCGCCTCAGCCTCAGCAGATCGGATCGCATTTCACTGTGACCGGCGCGTATTTGCACTGCCCCACCAAGGTCCCTAGGTATAATTACCCTGTATTTTGTTTACTGTTACATACAGGGTATCCCACATGAAATGGCCCAGTCTAAATAACTTTGTAAATGATCAAATTTGAACAAACCAGCGAAACAGATCAGCAATAGCATGAAGAAGAAGATCTTTTACCATGTAAGTGATCTACCCTACTTCCCCCTAGTCAACCTACCACCAAATTCAAAATTTTAAAGGCAAGAGATGTCGAATGATGGCTCATTTGAAACTTTTCTCTGCTCTTCATACAATCTGAAACTTTTTTGCAATTGTGTCGATTCATTTTTGAGAAATGGCATTTTGGTAATTCTGATAAGTATGGGAAATTTCAAAAAAGTGTTCAGGATATTACGTAACATCGCCACAATACAAAATAATACAATGTATAACGCGGGCGCCGGCGCGAATGCGACCGTTGGTGAAGGGGTTAATACACAAACACACACAACAAAGTTATTCAAGGTGGACTGTCTTAGTCGGAACACCCTGTATAGGAATGTATTTTAGAAAAATGGTTTAGGATAATTACAAGATCAATTTTCGATATGTTCAAAGTTAATCCCAGGGTGCGCGTTAAACATAAGTACACCCCATTTCGTTTTAAATGGAACACCTATATATGACTACATTTGTTTCATAAACTTAAAAAAATGTTTTGTGTGTAAAATAAATAATTTTTTAATGTCCCAGGACGAAGGTATTAGTAAATATTTTTTTCTTTTGGTTTTTTCCACATTTTTCCAGTATAAGTGTAGACACATATGTACTTAAACAGAGAAGCCTTACTAAAAAATTTACGCTGCAGTATAAAGAGGAAAAACTATTTGTAGGTATATTTTGCTAGCGCTTCCAATAATAACTGGAAAGACTTAAATTCAAGTATTCTAACATAAAATTCACTACGTGATCGTTAGATTTTGTATGGGTTATGTTGTGAATGTTTTATTTGGCAATTTACGGCCACGCATAATTCGTGGAACTAGCGTAAATATCAGGCGGCATGTCATCCGGAGATCTAGATGACCAGCAGCTGCTCGTTTCCCTATTCACCTGTTTGTAAAACTTAGTTAAAAGTATTCGAGAATTTGCTTGTTGCCTTACTTCGTTAAAATTCATACTTATATTTTAATAATAATAATGGACAATTTACACTGTTAAAATTGTCTATTATT
Organism: Limonius californicus; assembly: GCA_014611495.1. NCBI lineage: Eukaryota > Metazoa > Arthropoda > Insecta > Coleoptera > Elateridae > Limonius > Limonius californicus. Next base: position 39,331 of record JABXWE010019654.1, on the reverse strand, counting down.
ATTATTATTATTATTAAAATATATTCGAGAATTGTTTACAAACTACGGAGGTCTTCTTCAGGAATAGAGCAACAACAACAGTTGCTATAACAAAGTTTTTAAATAAGGTTTATGCACAAAATGGCCGTTAGGGGACCTCGATGGGGCAGTGCGGACACACGCTGTCAGTCGAGGTCACAATGATATGCGGTCCGTTCGGCCGCGGGCTCAAACCCCGGCTGAGGAGCGACCGTGTTTCATTTAATTACCTTAACACCTTGAGATTTTTTCAATTAATTTTGTTCGTGTTCGATATATTTTCCGTTATGTATATGTTTGGAAGAATAAAGGCCTTTATTATTATTATTATTATTAATTAAGTTTAGGGTGTATGTTGCATGAATGGCTAATATGTAAGGGAAACCCGCACCGCCCTAGTATGAAGGAATAGAAAAAAAGAATATGGCCGCCAATAAAATTTTGGAATTTGTTTCACAGATAATATTTAAAATTTTTTAGAATAGTACATTAAAACATGAGTTACAGAAGGCAACATATTCAAGCACGAATTCGGAGGAGTTCTTGAATGGCCTATGTAGTTAGGTTGGCAGCAATTATTTGTGTTTGTCGGTTGTGGTAATTCGACGTTTCAAAGTTTATTTAACACGAAATCGACATTATAGTTTAATGCAAAATATATCAATTTAAATTCCGTAGACCGCGATAATACTCAAATCTGATAAAGTCTTTCAGCAGGGAACATACACTTAATGTCAGACCGCAGGCATACCAATCGCTGACAACAAAATGTCACTCAAAATCGTTTAAGAATGAACTCCATTCTAGTCTTAAAAGTAGTGCGGGAATAATGTCATTCTAATGCCGAAACAGAGAAAATATTTTATTTAAAATAAACGCCTTGACATTTCTTGCAAAAATAATAATATTTCCAATGGCATTGTATTTTTGTTCTCATAGTGTGTTAGTGGGTGTCCTTTAGAACTGATACATTGCGAATTGATACGTTCCAATTATTATTACAGTAATATTGCGTATCCCTTTGTTTTGGCATACATGAATGAGTTCTTTTAATATAAAGATCACGATATAAAATACAATTCCAAGCAATCTACTTAGAGACCTACTCTCGGATACCGGTGATCAGCCTTAGCATAAGAAATTGATTAACGATAAATAAACACACATGCTATTCAACTAAAAATACTCTTTCATTATTCGGCTTTCACAACAGAAGCGGTTTATTGATGTATCAGTATTTAAACATGCATTTTGAGGCTTCCAAGATCAGATACCTACAATGAAGTGAATAATAAATAGCTATTGTAAGGTCATTATTGAACTATCAGGTATCGACAACACTTTTTAAAAGGTTAAATGTCGAAACTGACTCACTGTACCCTCTTATGCAAGTTTCTTTATTTAAAATTGACGGTCACCTTTGGTACAGACCTTGTACGTAAAAATTAATTAATAACAGCAGGTGCTAATTCAAAATAAAGTTGAATGAACAGGTCGAGGTTGTGGAATATCATTCAGCTAGGAATTAAAATAGAGAATGGGCAGATAAAAACAAAATTGAAGTACGAGGTGTATACAATCTGGTTGTTTTGGTCGTAGTATGTACTATTTACAGCAGACTAAAAATACATCAGGCTGTTAGGCAATATGCCAGCTGTTCATTTGGCCCACAATGAGGAAAACCTTAAATATCAGATAAATCGTTGGACCATGGAAGGAATTTTGTACCAATGAGTAAGAAAATATAGAAATAGTATTAAGCTGACTAGGAAGAATTCCTGACAAAGTCAACTGTAGTATAATACCTTTGTTGTAAACAAGGTTTGATATTTACTTATAAAAAAATGTGTGTACACATCACGAGTATATTGCTAACCCATTATAGTAATTATATCAGTTCATATAGTAATTAAACCCTACTTCCAATTTATACTTTACTTCGATAAAGGATGTTTTCGTTAGAAAAATTGTTGCGGTAATAATTATAAGAGTTAGAATTTATTTGAAATAACAGGAGACGATTCTAAGTATTTCTTACTTCACAACAGTTAATTGCTAGCAACAAGAGTAGTAAATTCGGAAAACATGCACAAAAAATATTGACAGTATTAAGTAAATGCAGATTATGTTGCTAAACATAAATAAAGTCGTAAGCAGTATCACCAATAAAATAACTGTAGGTAATCAGTTGAGCGTTCAGTAAAAAGGACTATGACGTATTATGGTATAGTGCTATGATTTTTTAAATTCTTGCAAAGTTTAATAATAACTAAAAAGGTATTTAATTAAAAACAAATTTAAATACTAGGCTCATATTTTGTACTGCCCGATACATATTTAAATTTAATAAAATGGCCTACTACTATTATACAATCATCTAAAATTGAATGTCCTATATTAGAAGTGACAATCAATATTCAATTTTCAAGAACGTTAAATATTGCTGAAATCAAACCATTAATTCACTTTCCCGAAACTTCTATTAAACGTCTTAAGAAACAGTATACGAATTGGGCTCCTACACAGCCAATTAGACAACCATCTGTACCCCATTAATACTAAATGGTACAAAATATTACACATTAACAGCTTAAAGGCACGTCCCGCCGTGGTAATTAAACTAAATTGAAGGTTTGGGGGAGAAAATTGCCCACTTAGGGCGCTCATAATGACACACCTAAAGCAATAAAAAAATATATAACAATAAACTGACTCAATAATGAAATAAATTAAATTATATCCTGTATTGAATAAAAACAAAAACTTGAATGTTACTTCAAAGTTTCAAGATCTTTAAATAACCACATAAAATGTTGACGTTTATTCTTGGTGGGTTCGAGGTTTTCCCAGAATCTCCAGGAAATCTTACACCAAGATATTTATAGGCCCGGTATGTGTGTCGGAAATATTTCAGCAGACTAGTAGCAAATGCAGTTAATTATGTTTATAACCGTAGACACCAGAGGCAACCACATGCCAAAATCCACAGCCCATATCGCAGAAATACCTTAATCGCTGGGCTTTGATGCTGCTGGAAATTTCACGGATTAATTATAGGCAAGTAATTGTTATACCACTAGTCAGTTTCCACATTGTGGTTTGTGCGAATTAGATGTTGTTGAACCAGAAATTTAAGCATAGTAGCTCGATACACAATGTATCGTGGAAAATAAGATTTAAGATTACTTAAACAGATGAATTTTACAAGTTATATACCAAATAAAGGGGAAATTATTAAAAACACGATGATGCTAATATCCCGGTTCCGGGACGCAAAGCTTCCGATGTTAAAATAACGTCATACTAATGGCACTTGGTCACCATGGATTTTTATTAAGCGTTAAGACTAAAATAGAAGATTATATACAGGGCGACCTACAACTCGCGATAAAACGCCTCGTAGCGTTGTTCAGCTTATATTGAACACAAAACAGCTAAAATATTTGTTTTTCGCAGGCTAATTTCTTCACATGAGCATCTTGAAGTATGAAATTTGAATGCTGCATATCTTTAACAACAAAGCTCAATTAATAGATATTATCGATGAAAGTATTCTTCATCAATAAACTTAACATGTTAACAATAGAAATGACTTCTGCAGAAGTTCAGATTGCATATTTTTGATCCTAAGATTTTGTTAAAAACACGACATTTAGATCAAGGCAAATTGGACACTGCTGTTCCAAATTTTATAGTTGTCAAACACATTGTTCTGTTCTTCTTTGTAAATTCCATTTCACTTGCATCAATGGAACACAATTGCTGAGTATACTGACATAATATGGATTCTTGGAGACGTTGGTGGTAATTGTAATGCAGCGGCAAGTCTATATGCTAAACGCTATCCAAATAGAAGACATCCAAACCACACAGTTATTAAACGAACTGGCCGACGACTACGAGAGAGATGAAGCGTTGGTCTAAGAAGAAATGATGGTGGTCGTCCATATATGGTAAGACAGCCCAATATTGAAGAAAAGGTATTAGATATAATTGAATGGAAGCATACGTGGTATTTCTCGGATTGTAGACATACCAAAGTCGACAGTACACAGAATATAAAGCAGCAACGGCCTATATCCTTCTCGGAAAACGAACAATTTATCACCGTAGAATTATAATGTGCGAGTTAGGTACTGCGAATGTCTATTAAATCTATGTAGGGAAAATCAAAATTTTATTGGCAATATATTGTGCACAGATGAGACTACATTTACGCATGATGGGATTTATAATACTTATAATAATCATGTATGGACAGACGAAAACCCTCGTGCAACTCATATTCGAAGTCATCAATATCGGTGTTAATATTTGAACAGGTATAGTAAATAATTAATTAATTTATGTTTTATTCCGCCAAATCGTCTTAATGCTAAAAATTCCAAATATTTTCTAAATTAAAATGTTTAAATACTATTGAAAAATGTTCCACTAATAATTAGACAAAATATGTGGTACCAACAAGATGGTGCTCCTGCCCATTATAGTTCGAGATTAGGTTCAAAATGATTAAAAATTAAAGGTCATCTGATTTAACGCCCTTAGATTTTTATTTATGTGGGGTTATTTGGAGGATTTGGTATATCTCACACCAATGAACAATGTGGACGATTTAACAAATCGTATCAACCAAGCGGCTACAACTTTAAACGAACACATGCTGCAACGAGGACAAAGTTCAATTGCAGTGAGATGTGCAGAATGTCATATTGTTGGTGGTGATCATTTTCAACAGTTCTGATTTGTGCCTATCCGTTATTTTTATTAGTTTTGTTCTTAAATAATTTCAATTTAGGTCCTGAAAAGGAGTGGTAACTATTTTATTCAGCTGTGGATTGGGCCTATTATATTGGTGGTATGGAAATAAGCTGTTAATAGTTGATATGTGTTATCGAAAGCGTCGACTGATCTGGGTAATAATTATTATGGCGCTTTGACAGGCCTTGTAGGGCCACCGCTTGGGTGTGAGGCAATGTTAAGCTACTTTGTGAAATGCACAACAAAGCCCGACTCTGCGGGTTACCGTGTTGGTGCGTAACCATACTTAACCTGCCTGGTGTGTGGTGTATTTTTGTGTATAATCTTGTTACTCCGCTAGTGCGATCGTAAGACGAGGAGTGCCATTAATTTGATCCCCAACGGCAAATGGAGACCGGGACCCAAAACCGATCACCCAGCGAATTAGAAAAATTCCCGACCCTGGAGAGATTCGAACCGGGAAGCGTTTGGGCTATTACATCCGAAGCTTGGCTCTTTTACCACTGAGCCAACCCCGCTCCTAGGTAATAGTAATTATGTAATAAATATTTTTTAATAGTTTTCTATACTAACCGCAAAATTATTTTCCGTAGAGCATACAACATGCATATTCCACAGTTGCCAAGTTTCAATTTCTTTTCGTGCTTCGTGTGAATAAATTAGTCTGCGGCAAATAGATATTTTAGCTGTTTTATATTTAATATGCATTACTGAACAACGCTACGAGGCGTTCTATCGGTATGGTATTTAGAAATTACCTAAAATAGTACCGACATGTACTGTGTGTCTTTAAGGGTGATGTGTCCAATATATAACTACAAAGAACCAACAAAATGAAAACGATTTTGGTCGACATATATAAAGGCACAAGATTGTTCAACTGTGCAACGTACAACTGCAGTTTGTATCAATTAATAGAATGTATAAGTTTTTATCTATATACAATAAACGTAAATAAAGCTTCAACCTACCATGTGAATGTAAATGTGACCAATTAAGGTGGGATTACACTGAAAGAACTATGACGGCCGAACAGGTTCGACGAATGCAAGCCAGACATTTGGTGCCCTCGTATTCGGCGTTTGTTTATGCGATTACATTCAGCAAACATTCGAGTTCTCAAATGTTCCAGTTTCGAGGGATAATTTTCTCTGAAATGGCAGACGAGGCTGTAATTATTGCAAGTGGGGCTTTATAGTGGTATAAATAAACAGAAATTCAATAAACACTTCTTTCGTAAGCCGTGCTGGCCCTGGCGGTAGATACACTCGCACGTCTTCGGTCTCCAAAACTATAGAATTTATATCTCACCCTTATCAAACCGTTCAAAGGCGAACGATAACGAAGATTCTTTTGAAGAACCGACACGAAGCGTAACATTAGTGAAAGCGAACGAAGGTGAACAGTCGCCTTCGTTAGATCATTTACACACAGAAAATTCGCCCTTTGCTAAGATTCGTTCATCACTCAGTGTAATCCCAGCTTCATACAGATTTTGGTTCTTTAATGTTCAATGTTTACACCATTTTATTCTGTTGAAGGTTTAGAGATTTTGTTCCTTGGATGTTCGATATTTACATCGATTTTATTTATTAAGTAGTATGAACCTACGCAGTTTTTTGTTTTAATGTTTTCGTTTCCGATGCTTTAAATAGATACCAAATTTTAAATTATGCAACTTTTCCAGAGAGTTTTAATTGTTTTCTGTACATTTGTGAATCGGAACCCTTTATTAAATCTGCTATTTTTTTCATTACCTCTGTATTGTGTTTACTATCAAATATATCGTTAAAAACTAATAATTTTCATCATTTTGTTAACAAAATTTGTGAAAAACTGATTTGCGCTTGTATTGACGGAATTAATATTGATCCTTGCTGTTGGTGGCATCGTTTGTGTGCCGTCAAATCAAATCGGTGGTGATAAAAATACTGCAACCGAGCGACAAGCCACAGCCTTAAAACTACGATAATTATGAATAAATAGCATTCAATTCTCAATCCAACCGTTAAAATATAAAGTTCAGGCAGTTGATCTTAAATTCTACAATTATTTTATATCAAAACCCTAACATATGTATATCACAAAATGAGAAAACTGCATCTCCGTCTATAGGAACGACTTCCATTCTTAAAATTTTCACTTCGGTATTACCTCCTCTCTATTAATCTATTTCAAGTTAAATATATTGTAAGAATGATATTTTTTGACAAATTCTTTAACATTTGTTGTATGCTCGTATAGTTGTCGTTAAAGCTGTTTTCTAAATATTGTGGTTACCAGCCCCCTTGTGTAATAAATTATGTTTATAGATATGCCTTTCCAAGACCCGAAACTCGTCGCAGAGCTGTGTTTTTAGGTAAGATTTAGGAAAATTAGGGTAGTGGGTGCAAAGCGGCCGAAGTGGTGGCTTCTCAGACGGGTTCAGAGTTTGCGCGTTCGGTCTAAGTGAATTAACAGTATATGTGTGTTGCTTAGTTGATAAATCCACTGAAATGATATATACCTATGTATTGGCTGCCTGTAAGGTAGTGTGATTGAGCGAGATGAGTAGATGTGGATTGAAGCTGTAGATAATGCTTTTGCTTATGTAGTACTGTTAGTATTGTAATTACTGTGTTCTTATGATTGAGGCCTCGAATACTATACTTGGGGAGCCAGTGAGCTCTCGAAGGATCCTGAGGGTTGTGTACCCGCAGGATTTCGTTTTAAGCTGCTTAATGCTTGGGAGAGTCGGTGATTGGGCCTAATCACTCGACTTGCCCTCGACCTGGTTTACCAGCCAGTGAGCTCTAAATTACACTTTGCAGAGTGGCCCGTGGAGAGCCTGTCTCTCACTCTTTTCCTTGTGATGCACGTACGGCGGCCGGCGGAAGTCGGTTGGTGATCACAGTGACATGGGGGAACTGAACCCATTGACCGGTGGCAACATTCGGTTACCCGGTACTCGTTACAGGTTAGGTACATCAGTCAAGATCTACTAAAGACGGCCCTGTCAAGAACACCTCACCCTGAACGAGAACTACTAGAGACGGTCCTGTCATGGTGCCAAAGGTGAGCTACTAGATGCTACACGGGATCCTACGGGGGGACACTCGACGCCCTGTAGGTAGAAATGTAGAAGTTGCAATGCTAAAAGTAATGTATTATTGCTTGTGTGTTCTATGCTTTGCTGGTTCGTGCTGAAATGGGGTTGTTACTGTTTGTGTGTTTACTTTGTGAGTACATGTCTGAAAGTGCCAAACCTGAATTCCCGAGAATTTGGTCTTGATGAATACTCATAACCGATTTCGAGACCCTAACGGTGAATTTAGTTATTTATTATATTTACTTTCTGAAAATTCGCACCGCCCGTCCCGGTGCAAAAAAGACCCTCCTACAATACTTTCGTATGATTCAGTTGAACAACTAGACAATCCTTAACCGGCAGAATTCGAGAAATATAAGTATATTTCAAACCTGAACTGACACAAGCTGTGTTAGATGTTGCCTCACAAATCCAATACAACAAATAAGGCAAATAAACAAATTAACACCCACGAGTACGTCTGCACGTTCATAATAAGTCGGGAGCGAAGATGCCGAAACGAGCTGATGTAAGCCCGGAATCCGTCATGGACGCTATTTTAAAACTCTTAAAACACACCTCCACAGTTAATTTAAGGCACGACATAAAAAAATGATATTGTAGCTGTCTAATTATAAATGTAAAATGCCACAAGACTCAACGACCTTTTGTTACCATTGAAATGAATATTAAGTTATTTGAATTGTAAATGTGGGGAAAAATAAACAACGAGAACGGCTTTTACTTTATTTCAGCCATTCGAATTGTTTATTTATTTACAGTTCAAAAGGAAAATGTCGCAATGTCTAAAACAAGGGGGAATTAACTATTCACGTTTGCAGCTCAGTCGTCTTACGTCACATTTGTTTTGTCTTAAGATTTTATAACATATAACATAATTTTTTCAAAATAGGTGGCGTAGAATAATAACAATCCGTAATATTGAAAAATTGTACCTAATAAATGTAAAACACAACCAAGTATAACAAAGTCAGATAGAATAAATCGATTATACAGCAGTATCATATAGTACACATATATCGTAATCATAAACAGTTATCTAACTAGAATTTTTTAAAGATTCATTTACAGTATCAAATACAATATCTATGTAATATTTCTTCAATGTACAGGAGAATTACAAAATACAGTGATGTTTTTTAAAAGTTCGGGAATTTTATGCATTGCTCCTCGTAAGATTCGAATTAGTATAAAAGAAATGCTTTTTAATGCTAAGAAAATTTATTCTAGCATACAAACAGACAATTATATCGGTCATTATACGAAGTTATTTGCAAATCTCTTTGCACGAATCGCGTGCACCTAAACGTTTAAGTAGTCTTAAAGATTTTTTCGAATTAATGATAGCTACTAAATTGTTACGAGTTACTCCAGAAAAATATGCTGTTCTGTAAGTGCAATATCCGAGGAAATAAACGCTAAAAAGGACTGGAGCGGTGGAACACTTTTTAAATAAAAAAAAAGAATATGTACATATTATAATCGGCTGACGAGATGGCATGAGAGGATATGGTCTAATGCGTCCCTTTGAGGAAATTAACCTACTTGACTGTATTCATATTCTGCAAAAAAAAACATTGAAAATATGCTGCACTAAATTACAGTACAAAATAATGCCAAAACGATAACTATAGAAAAATTGGATTTGATTGATTAAACGATTTCAAGTTAGAACTAAAAATTTAATATTTATTTTTAGTCACCCCGGTTATATTAGTGAATGTTTTCAAAACAGGTAGTAGACGCTGCATGTTTGTATCCTTCTAGAAAGTGAAATCTCCACACATTAGCCCTATCATGCCATCGAATCAATTGAGGACTAATAGCTATAATTTTCCCAATACACTATACAAATCTTTCAGAAATGTTATTGCAACACTGCAAAATTATAATTAAATAACGTAATAAGATTTAAATGCGGGGACCTGAAACACATAGTCCTTAGACACATGAGCCTTACGTTGGTTTATTATCGCGAACAAATCGCTACGTTAACATTAAAGTTGGTGTCCGCTTGCGCTGAATACGTGAATAGTAATGTTTACCGATTTGTGTTACGGAAGCGATTGAACTAAAAATTAGGTTTTGTGTTTCGAGAGGGAATATTCCGATTATTAAGCAAGAAACCAAAGGCTCTATTGTTAAATTTGGAGAAAACTATCAAGTACACGGGACCACTACAATTATAGACCATTGTAAAAATCGACGTAGCAGAAAGTACTGTCAATAGAATAGCAGTTACTAGAAGAAAAGTACTATGACGTCACGCAAATGGGGTATTATTGAACCTGCAATCTTTAACAATTTGTTTGAGCATTAAAATGGTATATATTTTAACAATGAAAAAATATCGGAATTATATTTTAGGCTTGTAGAATATAAAATCAAATATAAAAAATGATTGTTATTTCACACGCTGCTAACAGATTTAAACGCTTATAAACCTACACTAACTCTTTTAATTATGTTTTCCAATTGCATTGATTATCTATATTTGCCCCTAAAATTTAACGCAAGTCAACACAAAAGTTAATGAATTTACGTATGAATAATGAAAATCCCAAAATACATACTTTTTAGAACTGCATATAACCGGTTAATTTTATCAATGTTTACTGATAATATATCTGCGTTAAACCAGTCAACTAACTGTGATAACGCGATTACCGCCTTGTTTTAAAGCTTGATATCATGTAAACAAATGCAGTATGTGATTTATTAGTACATAATATAGTAAAGCACCTAGTATCGAGCCCTGAGGCACGCCGAGATAGATGTTGTAGACTGAACAGCTGAAGGTATTAATTTCGTTACTATTAACAACATTTTTGTAATAATACGGCGTGATCAATACAATTTGCGATAAGGGTGGGCTGTGAAAAGCAATACTTGTGTATTTAAGCCATACGGTTTACAACGTTTACTAGAATTATTAAATAGTTATTAAAGTCAACTCTAGAACACATTGGAATATTTCTGAATACATATATAACATCCGCTAGGAATTTTGAATAACTTTCTTAGTCATTCGCGTCTGGTAAAAATGATTTTTTAAATTACTTGATAGACATGGATGGCTTATATACAAGTTCTTACGAGATATATAATAAATGTTGAAGTACGGGTTGTCTCAAGTTAGTCTAGCTATCACTGCATTGGAATTTTTGTTTTGTATCTAAAAAAATTATAAACTCCAATGTGTAGAACAGCTGGATAGATTAAGGTAAATGCATACTGATTTACCTTACGAATATATTCACATTAGAATGTACTTCCAACACTTAAACACAAGCTATTATCCATTAAAAATTAAAATGCTGTTTAAAATCACGGATCAGGAGGCTTTTATTCAGTTCGCGTACAAACAAAGCGAAACATAACCTCAAACCCTTTATATTCTATATATCAAACAAGAATCACGTTATCTTATTTACCTATCAGTAAGCGTTAGATAGAGTAAAAAGATAAAACTTAGTTAAACATCAAAAAGATTTTATTCGTGTTACAATCTAACGTGTGACGTCAGCTAAACAAGCTTTATTACGCAATAATCTGAGGTTAATTGTTTTTAGGTTAGGTTAGTTAACTGTATGGCACGCGCAGTGTACATTTTCTTAAATATAACTACCTAGTTTTTGCTCTACACAATTTTTTATTTACATTAAATACTGTATTTTTTAAATATGAAACGAAAACTTAAATGTAGTAATAGCTAGGCCGTCTTAAAGCGGCCATTTATAGAAAATTTTTGAGAAAACCTGTACGTAATCCTTCCAGGCCTGTCAAGTAATCCAACACTCTCAGTTACCAGGCTAGAAAAACTAAGAAAGTTATACGAAAATCGTAAGCACTTCAGGTGCATTCTGAAATCAATATTTAGTGTTCGAGAATTATTAAATAACTATAGCAACCGAACTATACATAAATAATTGTAGTAAATGTTATATATATATACAGGGGTTAATGAATTGCAGGGACAAACTGCTAGGGCTTAAAGTATACATAAAAACAAACATTTGTTGTTAATTAATGTATGGTCAAAAGTGTTTCCTTTCAGGGATAGAGATTCTCAAAGATTCTTTAAGAAGCGCCTAAATGTAGGCAACTCAATTTTCTACCTACTATTTGTTTCCACAACGACGGAACTTAATACAGGACATTTCTCATATTTATCCTATATTAATTTCCGTTGTTATGGAAACAAATAGTATGTAGTAAATTGAGTTGCCTACAATAGTTTGTTTGTTTTTATTTAACGTCGGCCTATTTCTGCTACTATGGTAGTAAATTGAGTTGCCTACATTTACGCACTTCTTAAATAATCTTTCAGAAGCTCTATCCCTGAAAGGAAATACTTCTGGCCATACATTTATTAACAAATAATGTTTGTTTTCATGTATACTTTAAGCTCGAGAAGTTTGTTCCTGCAATTCATTAACACCCTGTATATATCTAAATATATAGTATGGCTCAAATAAAGACCTTGCCTGTGTTGCCCATCCTGTATCATTTCTGGCTACAAACAATTTCAGGTTTCCTTGAAAACATTTCCACGAATTACGGTATACCTGCGTATACTAAAATACAAACAATTTTTCAAGAAACTGTCTGTTGACTTACCGGTGTAGTGTACAGCTTCTTGAGTTCTTCGTAAAGCCACATTTCAACGGCAAGCCTCTTCCGGATGAGGCTCATCTGATGATTTCCATACTTAGCGGTGAGGAACTTTTCCCTGCGCTCCTTGACCTCGCTCTTGTCGCTGAAATTGACGTGCAGCCCGGCCTTTGCTGGCGACCTTTCGGTGCGGACATCGTGTGTGAGGATTCCAGTTGGTGCTGTAGTCCCGTTCGTGTACCCACCCGCACTTACACCACACTCCATTTTCACGGGGTGCTTCTGGAAGAAAAAATTTGATAAAATATAGGAATTCTTCAGAAGTGCAAGAGATTTTTTGCTTAGCTGCCACGGGTTTTGCTGTGTTAAGTAATTTAAATTTCCTGTCAAGCCAGCACGTCGTGGTATACTTGTGAAAGAAAACTGTTTCCTGTTTCCTGTCAACAAGTACAAGATGGAGATTTAATCTCCAGAGTTACAATTTTCACATCAACACCTTTCAAGCTATTTCTTATGGCGCTTTAAATTCATACTTTGTACACGACAAAATCCATTATTTATATTAGCTGTGACGATGTGAAAAGGGAACTGTTGCGTTGTTTCCTGTTCGCGATATGAGGTTAGATATTACATACGTTTGAAAATGTAACATTCTGGAAAAAGGTTATACCCAACTTCATCATGAATTAATTTCAACATAACAGTCCCCACAAACTCAATTTTTTTCACACGCTCGGTGAGCTAGCCCTGTCGTCTTAATATAATGTTAATTGTTTCTTAAGAAAATTCTCTTAGACTGAGTAAACGATCTCAAGGAAATGGTGGGCGTCAGACCGGAAGGACGTGGGTTTGAAACAAGACCAAGCAGAACTTTGTTATCTCTACTCGCAGAGGATTTATTATTGCAAAGGCCTTTTAATGACACTAATCTGCTTTGCTTCTGCTGCTACAGTTAAGTCAATCCAATAAGACTTGTTGACATTAAAGCTCTTCCCGATACTACAATTATTATAAAGTTCAAACCGGAAAAATGGCTTGGGGCAGAATTTTGATCAATTTAAGGAAGTTGCTAGCTTCATTGTGGCGTCCTGACGTTAAAAACAACTAATCGCTTTCAAACTTTTTAATTATCCTTTCGGAGGCTCACAAAGTCTAGTAAAAGCTCTTAGGGGTGTTCTATAAGGGAGAAGTACTAAAGTTTTAAGTCGATATAAAAAAAATCAATTCTTGCAAAACATGCAACACTTTAGTAGTGGTTCCCTCATTTTTTAAACCTTTAACCCATCAGTAAACAGCTCTGCTGTGAAAGAAGAAATCTTCCTGGATGGATATTTTTGGTCGTTTCAAGTTTATCATAAAATCTGAGTAGAAATCAACGTTTTCAAACACCGACCTTGATATATGGTCGCCACTCTATACACCTGATCAATTAGTTCCCTTTTGCACACAGCAAACCGATGGATAGATTAATGAAATTAAATGGGGGGTTTCATCGACAAATATTTGTGCGAATTATCTACACATGCAGAGCTGACATTTTAATGGGACTGTTTGCAAGTCATGATTTTGGTTTTGCTTGTTTTACTCTATAATCATTAATCAAATGTAATTGTACGCAAAATATTTATTTATGTGGGTATAACCGGGGAAAATAAAACTAATTATATGCGGAAGAAGAGTTGTAATTAATTAAACTTCCAGGTTTAGTTGGTTAATGTATGTTCAGTAGAGCTATTTTTAAATAAGATTACTCAAACTCTTTCCTGTAAACGACCAGAACGACCTTCATGGACAACCGGTAAAAAATTATAATTCAACGAAACTAGTATTATATAACTTCGACGGTTTGTTTGGGATATTATTTGAAATAAAACTAAAAATAATTAGTTTAACGGTGCAAAATGACAGAAAAACGTCTAATATGATAGATTTTTCTGACAATTTTAGATGTTTTTGTCAGTCAACCTCCTATTCTGTTAGATGATACAAAAAGTGTCACAGAACAAACTATTATATCGCAGGTATTTCTATCAATTACTACAATGTGTTGCTGTCACGTAACAGCTTAGTCTGTCCATTAAGGGTTTCTCATTAGCTGACCTATATTCTGCTAAATGGAACTTTTCCCAGTGCACCTACAAATTAACTTACAAAAATTTCTTGTTCTTTGAGTGCTTTGAGATTTCTTTTCCCCTAAGCCAATGTTGCGCGATCTTTTCAAGTACTATAGGCATAGAGGACCTACAGCTTAACATAGACTCCGAACCACGAAAAATGTAAACACTTCTACTCCTCCAGAGAAAATGTACTAGGCAGAAAGCATCTCCTTGTGAGCGAGAACAACCCTTAAAAAATCCGATGATCCGATACTGGGAATTGAACCACAGATCTCCCTCGTAGAATTCTAAAGCACTGACATCTAGCCCACGACCGCCTACAAAAACATCACTTAACAGATATTTCTGTTAATACCTTCTGCCAATTAATACCGTCTTAATTAAACATTTTTTGCCAGCCATATTTTATTCAGTAAATACAAAATTAGTTGATGTAAAATGCTTTACCTGAGCTTTTTGTGATTTACAAGATCTTCCAGTTATCTTACTTCTATATAAATTATAAAATTAATATTTCATGTATTGTTAACAACAGATAAACTCCCAGAAATAGTGTTAAGAGGCAGAAAAAAGTCATAACAGTTCTACAGGGAGATGTCAAATTGCAAATTTTTGTCAAGTGGAAAATAAAGTCGCCGAATTAACATCAATTGACAGATAAAAGTGTAGACTAACACATTTATCTATAATTCGATAACCTTTTCGTTAATGAATACGTTTTTCCATCAAATGGAATCCATTTTAATTTTTCGTTTCTGAAAATGAACTCCTAGAGATAGTAAGAGACAGCAAATTGTTTATCCGCGAAAAACAGTTAACAGAAGATATGTAAATATAAGTTGGCGGAAAAACACATCAGTGGTCAAATTACTTCGTGAACTGCCAGAATAAAATATTTAATAACAAACAAAATGGCAGTGACCATACTATTAATCAGCTAACAGTGTCAGTCGACAGCTTAATCATACACATAAAGAAAATTTGTCGGTTCACACATTGATCCTTTGGAAAATTAATCTGTCAGTTATTAGTACAGAATATTAATTAAAAATTAATTCACTAATGGCGGCAAAACTGCTAATGAACGTATTAACCAACAATAAAAGAATATTATAGTTGACATATAAGCGACTTACACTCAAATTAAAAAAATATATGGTAGTTGACTTGCTAATCAATTGGCGTAATAATGTCAATTGACAAACCTGTCAATTATAGATGAAAATTTCAAATCGCGGAAGAAAAACAACAATTAAGACATTAATCTTCTACCTCTTCTAGACCACTGACTTGTTAATTACCTACTAGAGAGTAGGTTCTGTGAGCCCTTTTTGCACGTATGTTGGGCAAGAGGCTAATCCCGTTAAACAGAGAAAAGAAGTTCCTCTGCATGGTTTACGATTGTCAAGGATGTTTGTATGACAACCGGGACCAACGGCTTTACGTGCCCTCTGAAGCACATCAGCCTATGAGTATAATAAAAGCGAATATGGTAGTTGACAATGTCAACGAACGGATTAATCAGTTAGTTGACAATCAAATGTGCCAATTAACGGATTAATCTGTCAAAAACGACAGTCAATTATCAGAGAAAAGTATCATTTCACAAATTCTGTTAATAATTAATTGAAAGTTGGACGTCAAACACCGTCAGAAAAAAAAATGTCCATGAGAAGATTAATCAGTTGATAAAAAAGTGACAATTGACAAAGTAACCTATTAGTGAACGGGCGGACTGAAGTCAGTTGATAGAAAACGGATTAATTCATAGATCAGTCGATAGAAGCAACTTCACAACTTGAGCAGTCTTGTCTTGTCAGTTAATACTTTATATTAAAAAATCCGACCACAGAAAAACTGTCTAGGAAAAGAAAAATAAAATAGTCAGTTGATGATAAAAACGCTAGTTTTAATTAATCTATGAAACCCAGGAAAGAAACGGACTGTCAGTGAAAAGATAAACCAGCCAGTTGAAAAAAAATTGAGGATTGACAGATTCATCCAGCATCCGTTTATGGAAAAATTATCAACCGTCAAATTAATCTGTCAATTATTACAAAAGAATGTTAGTTGTCAACATGATACGTCAATTGATAGAAACCGTCTGTTAATAGGTAAACTGAACTAATTGATGGAACAATTGTGTTAGTTTACTCACAATCAATCAATTAAAAAGTATAAAAAAGTCAGATCACAGAAAAGTGTAGACCAAAATTGTCAATGAATCAATTTATTTATTAACTTCCAGAAAAACATGTTAGATGGCAAAAAAAGAATGGCAGTTAACAATGTCAACAAGCTGATTAATCAGTTGGTTCCGAAAAATGTATCAGTTGACGAATTAATTAGTCAGAAAAGCGTCAGCTAACAATTACTTTGTCCCTTATTGCAATAGTTGGTGCCTTTCAATATGATTCGTTAATTTGCATAAAATGTGTGTCAATGGGCATTAGACTAGTGGAGTGACTGTAAAAACGCCGGTTTACAAATCAAAGACTTAATTGGAAGAAAAATGTAGTCGCTTGCAGACACATTGGCTAACAAAATTATTTAAAAAAATTAACTACTTTACTTACTAACCAGCTAACCGGAATAAATAACTAACAGAGTCAATATACTGATTAATTAGTGGGTTCAAAAACAAAACGTATCGGATGAACCTGTCAGGGAAACATCGGCTGACAATAAGATCTGTTTATTATTAGAACAAAATATTTATTTCAAAAATGATTCGCAACTGACACGATACGTATATGACAATCGACAGATTAATTTGTCAGTTGACAAATAGTATTAATTCACTGATTACCATTTCGTTTGAATAATCATGTAGGTATCCGCTAGCTGAGTAATTGGCTAATTGTATTTATCGAGAAATTCCAGTACTAAGTTACTAATCCTTGAATCGGCAGTTGACGGAGAAACTGTCAATTGACGATCAGTTTACATAACAAGATAATTTCCCAGAAAATAAATCAATACCAATTGAGAAAAGCATGATAGTTGAGAGAAAACCGAGTCTCTCGACATTAATAGAAGAACTAAAAGATCTACAATAATTTAGTCAGTTATATAATTACCAAGAAGAATCTTGAACGAAAATCCGTTAAGAAATTATAGGTTACTCAAACCAGCTAAGCTCGCTTCAACGAAGTAGAAATCTATCTCACTTATAATTATTATGATTCAACAGGTTTTACCATGTTCCTCAACAGCTGTAGTAATGCTTTAAATTATTCTTATCATGCAAATTCTATGAATGGTAATTTCAAAACAAGCCCAGACAATAACAATTTATGCAGAAATCGTAGAATGCAAAGCTAAATGAATCAGCCAGCACTGTTGGTTCGATCAATTATTCCTACCGCACGCAAACCTCAATATTCAAACCCATCATTAACCCACATAAAAAAATGCAATTAATTCATGTACGAGATCTTCAGCAGCACTGATTCATAACAAACATTCAAATTTCTCAAGGCATTTCCGATGATGAGGCGAGATAGTGATTCGCTTCTCGTAACAATTCCTACTAAAAATTTTATGGCCGTGGAAAAAATTAAGTGCTTTCGTAACTGAGATAATTTTCACTTCGTTAAGACAATTAGTTGTATGGGAGGTTTCGCAACACTTTCGCCGGGATTTAATGAATCAATCTACATAAAAATGCGTTGTTTTTAGGAGCAGCGAAAGGAGGATGGAGGTCCCTCGGCTTGTAATAAAATGGTAAAAAAATTACGCTATTAGATCGAGCCGGTCGTAAACTGGAATTTAGATCTGTTTTCGAAATTTTAATACGCACCCACTAAACGTGCATTATAAATAGGTTTACGTGTAAAAATAACCAGAAGGTTCTAGAATTGTAGAAAAGAATATTGCAATTCTTTTTTATGTAACCACGTTGGAATCTCACACATAATAGTAGAATTACATTTCCAAATGCTAAATAGTAAAAGGTTAATAATTTCAAATATTAGGTAGAGCATAAACTTCAACAATACGTATTAAAATAAGTGCATTTTCTTATACTATTGATACACTAATCAGGATATTACATATAAAATTCCAATTATTACTAGTCACAAAGAATCAAAATGTTAAAATCCCTCCAAACGCTGCCACCATTTTTAATTGCACGTTTACCCATTACCAATTAATCATGTAATTCCAGGTAAAAACATTAAACTCAATATTTCAAACAATAAGTTCTTATTGAAGGAAAACAATGGCATTATACTCAATACATCTATTTCTGTAGAAATATATAAGACTTAAACATTAATATTAAATTTGAACATTTCATGGACACCAACATGTAAAATGCGTCTGCATGGTACATCATCTATGAAATTTATCAATAAAAAACTAACCACGTCTTATATTACACCATACAACAATACTAAATTATAAATAAGCTGTTTCAGCACTGGCCTTATAAGAAACTTGTATTTAGAAGAGTAATGGAATACTAAAACAGTTCTCTATAGTCTAAAATTATGTTGACATAAAACGAATTTATGTTTACTAGAGCGAAATCTATTTGGTTTTTATACAGGACCATTTTAATATTTTAGACGGTTTTAAAACTACTGCATAAAACGGTTAACAATTTTACATGGATAGTTTACGAATAATTCACCATTTTACTTTTAAATTTCCTCAATTTGAAAGATTGTTTAAATTTGCTGGTAGAATCTTTTTTAAACTTTGAAAACTTTCATACTATACATCTGCTACAGTTGAGAACATACCGGTTATCTAGAGACGAAATGACAAGCCATTTTACTGTCCTTATTCTTATTAAGTAGGTTATAAGCCTGTTGACCATTTTACTGTCAGACTAATTTAAATATTACATTACCAAAATCTACCATTGTTTTTTGATACATTAATAGATTAATAATATGCACTAGAAAAATCCTAAAATCATTTACTGTCGTATAAGTTGTAGAAGCGATTTCAAGGCTCTACGAACCCGCATCACACTAGAATGGAAGAGTGCCATGAAAACGTACCCTAAGCAGTCTTACATGGTCTGATTTGGTATGTTTGTAAAAACGTTTCAATTTCATTTGTTTGGTAAACTGGAATCGCAATGGCGATCAATGTTAGTAGATTGTGTTCTATGTTGTCATAAGCGGAATAGTTTTTTGTATAATAAACTATGGGTCATTTCAAATTTAGTATTTTTGAGCTCGTTTTCCAAATTTTCATTAGATGCGTTTTCAGACACCACGGCCGATTTCACATTCCACGTGCTTTAGCTCGTTTCGTTCGCGGTTTACCAGCAGGTTTTTATAACCGATTCCCCAATTTTTAAACCAACGAGTCATGATTTTCAACCAACACTGAAATTATTATACACGTCTTATATTGTAATCGGCTAACGAGATGGCAGTCAGGAATCCGGCCTAATGCGCCCTTCCGATTAAATTCACCTACTTGACACCGCAATCTCTGCATTACTGTTCTGCATACAAACATTTCTTTCGCAGTGAGAGTATGCTGTACTAAATTATAGTGCGAAGTAATGCAGAAGTGACAACAACAGCAAAATTGCCAAAATACATAGAAAATTTTAATGCTTACATTTAGTAAGTCCGGTTATATTCGTAATTGTTTTCACGGAGGTAGTAAACCGCTGCAAGTTTGTTTATTGTTTAGGTTTCCTTTTAAGAAGTGGAATCCCCTTACTTCATCCACCTCATGTCTGGACATATGTTGACGACTTCATAACTATGTCAATGCAGAAACTTCTACGGTTTGTAGCGATAAGAATGAACAGTTATTACTCATTCAACGAGTTAAATGATGACACGTCATATCTCCCCGGGGACACCTTGTAAAGTGTAAATTTAACAACTTTTCGATTAAATATAAAGTCTAACAATTTTTGATACCTTCTATAAATAAAGCGACAATCAATAATTCCGGAAATTTGAAATAGTCCGTAATCTATTGCAACCTCTATTAACTTACGTCATAGTACTGATAATGACAAGTCTGTAAAGCTCATTTTTGCACCATATTTGTGCACAAGAGTTTAATTTTCACCGATAAACACTCGATAAAAAACGGCCAGTAAAAACGTTATCAAATACAATTATAGTACTACGAAAACGCATTTCACAGGAATGAATGCATGTTTGCTGGCTTTTAAAAATTATTTGACATTTCGTGTGTAATTTTAGATGATATATTTAACCCAGGAAAGTAGAAGCAAGGAAAACGTACCTACTGTGGTAAACTGTGTACAAACCTCCAAATCGACAGAAATTCATCATAATTTCTTGCTTTTTTAATTTTTCAGGTTTGCCAGGATTTACAACCGCTCTTAAATTCTTGATATCTCTCTATAATCTACACATTTATGAATTGTATTTGTAAAAATAAGACAAAAAGTAGGGATGTAGTTCTCTTACATTGCCGAAGTCGCTCGTTGCAACGTTCGAGGTTTAACATTTATCTGAAATGTGCCTTCTAAATTTTTGCGGTACCGCGAGTATTATTCGCTAACTCTTACTTTAATTTACAAATTTCTGTAATCTAAAAAGATAAATAGATAATCACTACAAAAATTAAGGAACTTCTTGATATACAACATACAAAAGACTTATACGAGGGCATCCTTTTAAATTTTTACAAACGACTTCTAGGAGGCGCTATTGAGATGTGTCATAACTATTTCCGTAAAATTTGACATTTGTTATTGTGAAAACAGTGGCAGCTTAGAAATTGACCGAGTTGTTTGTTTACAGTGAGCGTTTAAAAAAAGCAATTTTGTGAAAAAATGGAAATTTCACGTGAAGGTTTGGGTTGGATGTTTTTTTACGATTTTAGTACGGCTTAACTCAACAACAATGCATAGAATCGCTTCGTTCAACTTTTGGTAATAAAGCACCATCAGAAAAGACTGTTTACAATTGGTTTACAGAATTTCGTCGTAGTCGTACGTCCGTCAGTGATGAGTTTCGTGAAGGTCGACCAAAATCGGTTGTTATTCCAAAAAAACATCGATGCTATATGCAACATGATTGAAGAAGATCGGCATGTGACTTACGGTGAGCTAGATGCATCGTTAGGCGTATCGAAGACCGCAGTACATTCGACTTTGCATGAACATTTAGCTGTGAAAAAGATCTGTTCCCGTTGGATTCCGCATAATTTGACCGAAGCTCACAAAAAGTTCTTGTTAATTGGTGTAAGGAAATGCTCAAAAAATTCGACCGAGGAACTGCAAAATCCGTATACAACATCGTAACAGGAGACGAAACTTGGATATATTCGTATCTAACGAAAACTAAGCAACAACCCACTGTTCGGAAACAATCCACTGTTCGGATGTTCCAAGATGAACCGAATCTCACAAAAGTTGTTCGTTTACGAAACACTTCCAAGAAAATGATTGCTTGTTTCTTCGGTTGTACTGAACATGTCGCAACCATTCCTTTAGATGATCGAAAGACAGTTAACGCTGAAAGGTATATAACAATTTGTTTGCCAGAAGTCATCGACGAAATCATGAAAAACGCCCAAAAACGTCGCATCATTTTTCATCAGACAATGATAGCTCTCACACAGCACGTCAAACTTCTTTGTATTCCCGAATGGCAAATAAAAAATGCGTAGACAGCGATTTTCATCACCTCAAGAAGCTGTTGAAGCCTTCAAAAACCATGTTTTTGAGATCAAGTTCAGAAGGGAAAAAATGTTTCGAGAATTGGTTTGAACGCATGCAAAAGTGTATAAATCTTAAAGGCGAATATTTTGAAAAGTAAAAAAACAGCTTGTTCCAACACATTTTTTTTCTTTTCCAGTTTTTGTAAAAACTTAAAAGGCTGCTCTCGTACAACATTAGGCTAGGAAGATCTTTCTAATTCCATTATGTTTGCTTTACGATCTCCCAATCCACTATGCAAACAAAGGCTAATTCCCATGCAACGGGGTCACTGGTTTGATAACCGTTAATGAAATCTCCAGAAAAAATAATGAGCTGTTCGATGCGACCAAAGCGTATTCATGTAATTTGGTTAAAGCACGACCGCCAGATTCGAAACCCGTTTGCTTCTACATTTAGATATCAATCTACGTCGGAATTTACTTTAATGATTAGGAGAGCTGCGGAAAATGAATTACAAGATCTGAAGTTTGCCAACGGAACTAATTGCAAAGCTCTCGCTACACTTAGCTAATCATCGCGCCCTGGCAGTTTACGAGCTGCGAGACCGATCCCAAAACAACCCTTTATGAGCCTTCGATATGATTTATTACACGCTATCATGTTCCCAATAACAAAGCAATGTAAAACTAACGGATAAAATAATGAAGTTAGTTTGAGAGTGTCTATAAAACTCCCACTATAAATATAATGCGTTGGCTAGCGTCTTGACTCCGGTAGCGTTAGCTTTCAAAATTTGTTTTGGCTGTTGACGTCACCGACAGCCTTTCTTAATTAAAAAATTACGTTCTTTGTAAAGAGTTAAACTCTTAAAGAGTCGCAGCGATAGTAATTTGATTGATCTTTGCATTATAGATAAATATTTCATTAAAAACAGATATGGCTATGTCAAACTGAGATACTATCAATCCTGATATTATGCCGGTGTCACACAATTCACATTAATCACGGCAAAAGCTTGTCCTAATCCCGTCTTCAAAAAAATCTATGCTTCTTCCAAAAAATAAGTTAAGAGTTTGGAGTGATTATAATAGAGTAACCCTCAGCACTGCATTAAATATAATAAAATACTTTCTTAAATAAAACAAAATCGCTTGTGGCTAGCCTCCCGGCTCCTGTATTAATATGAGCTCTAATTTAATTACACGTCAAACTGTTCACGTCACCGCCAGCTGAGGTCTACTTTAATCCCGGGTTTTTAAATGAAAATTTACGTTTTCGTACAACCAAAGAATAAGTTACAATCTGGACTGGTTACAATAAGATTAATTTCTTCATTGAATTCTTTAAAACATATGAATTTACATTTAAAACCATCAGATTAATAATAGTCCAGGTTGTGGATGACGTCACTCTCACTACAAAACCCGAATTGATAGAAATACCGGAACCGGTAGACTAACCACAGCACCTTAGTACAATGATTCCTTTGCAGTAAACATGAGTTACGTTGAACTGTTGAAGGTGCCGTGGCTAACGTACCTGCCACAGTATTCTTATTAATCCTGCAGTCGCAGAGGCAAAAGATATACAATTATAGTACAAAGTGATTTTTTAAAAAGTCAATTGCAGCGAGCCTAGAAAAAAAGCTATTTCGTCTGCAGTCAGCTGTAATGAGTTTTGAATGACATTTACCTGTATGTCAAACTGTGTGACAGTTCAGGTAGTTAAAAATTTTGGCCCAACAAAATGTGAAAATGAACAAGTATTTAGTTGCAACTGATTTGTAATTTATTAAGGTAAGTAAATTACAGGTTTTTCGTCAAGATTTCTTTCTTTCTGTTACAATTTTCATATTGTCAGATTCTAAAGCTTAATATTGACGGGACAATCCCTAGGCTACTGCAATTGACTTTTTAAAAAATCACTTTGTAGAAGACTTTCTACGTCGTTCTGTAATAGTCTTATGCTTACCCCTGACTCTAGTTTATTATTTGTAAAAAATTGTGACTTTTCATTCAATGCCGGTATGATTTTAAGAAATCCCTTTAGAAGACGCTCACCATAAAATTAAGTTCATGTAAATACCGGGACCTGTAGATAGTAATAGTAATAAAAAAAGGACAGACATAATAAGAGAAGGAATAGCAAACTGCCCATAAGAGAGAAATACGTAATATATGTATAATATTAATATGAAATATATAATGTAAAAGTGCTATGGTTAACCTGCCGGCTCCGGTAGTTTTATCAATTCTAATTTGGTGCTGGCATCATCGCTTTCTTTTAATTCTGTTTCTTAAACGACGCTCGACGTTTTTAACAAATAACGTGCTCGCGTAAGGAATAATCGCAGTATTATAAGATGCTTTTATTAAATATTACTACGTAGAAGTTCCTACTGCAAAATAATGTAGTTTTTGTTGTGGCTAGTAAAACCAATGCCTATTTTTTGACTACGTCTTACAGTTGGTTTCACCGACAACCAGAGTTTATTTTAATTTCATTTTTCTTAAGTAAAAATACACCGTTTTTAAGGAAGACCATGGTACAGTTGGGGATGGAGGAGCTATTATAAGTACATGAAATTGTTTTTCTCAAATTATATAAGAATTACCATGGCTCTGTTAATGATAACAGTACCAGTTTTATATCGGAATCATACAGTTGAGGTCACACACACAGCCGGGATTTATTCTACTTCGGCCTCTATCAAATGTTAATCGACAGTTTAACAAAAGTTGAAAATGAGGAAGAGGATCGTTTGCCTTTTGTATGGGTTTAAACGAAAATTCATTACAACATACATAATATGGTTGGACTCGTCTCACTTAGTGCTAAGAAACGAATAATTCTTACTCGGTTACACGTAAAGAGACTTTGTATATTGAGAGACAGCTAAATAAAGTAAATTTTATTGTTTTTAAACCATAATCTGAAGATATTGCTTATAAAATATTTACATTAACATTTTTTGTCGTAGTATACTGAGTGGTGGCAGTTTAGAAAAGTTTGTGCCTGACATAAATACGAGTATATATAAACGCAGGTTATGAAATATTATGACTGCAGTAGCTCAAGGAAAATGCCTTTAAGCAAGGTACTCCAAAATGTGCTCGTAAAATTCACACCACTGCGAAATTCCAAAACAGCGGTATTTGCGTCACAAAACTGTCATTAAGAATTTAAATTTATTCCAACTAGGACGAGATTAAGCGGTATATGAATCTCGGAACTAAATTTCGCCACATAATATGTAAAAATATGTAAACAATGGCCTTTTTCTAGAAAACTGGGACGCCAAATCTCTCTTTGTAAGCAAAAAATACCTGCTATCTTCGAATAAAAATTCAACACCGCACTGTTTATAATTACGTTGACAGAGTAACTCCACGAATTGCACCTACTCTGCGTTATTGCATGCAAATTATTTAAAATCTGTTCGCGGTGAACGCAATTGAATTCCACATGCTGACAGATTCCAGCGGGTAAATTGGCAAAACACAGGATGCAGCTTCCGCAAACCTGAAAATCGCAGATTCAGCCGCGATTTCCAACCAACCTGCACTCTGCAAATATAGCAGTATTGATTTCAATCCGCTCTAGTTTCCACTTTCGGTACTTGGCTTTCGGCAGGTAGCAAATTGTTGATTATCAGGGATAGATTTCGCCTCAAAGATCAAGTTTATTGCTTCATGCGGAGCATCTATGACCTAATCTTGTTGCATATCCTATCAAGGTGGAATTAATTTAATCTATGATAAAAATAACGGCGGGATTAAAACAATAAAAACAATTTTCCCCTTTCAAGAAAAAACATGAAAAAATATGTACCCTAAGCGCAGGTGTTTGTTATTGAATTATTTTTAGATGCCTGTAGATAAGAATACAACAGAGAAAGGTTGTTGGTAAACAATGAAATCAATAGTTATTCAAAGACAATTAAAGCAAACCATGAGTAAATTATGTTAGGGTAATCAAATAAATATCTTTGTTGTATATGCAACACGTTTCATTATCGGTTGCTCAGGCTGCATGTGACATTTGACAAACAACTATCAAACGTTGTTCGCAGGTAATAATTATTATTTTGTATGGCTCCACTGCTATAAGTGCTTTTTCTTTGCAACTACAAAAACACAGTTATTTTTTAGAACCAATACTTACGAACATCTCGTTTTTATGATCGTAGAATGGTAGATATCACTTATGTGTAACATTTTTTTGGCAATACCAAGGCTAATGGGATTCGAATATCTTCAATACATAACTGCTGATAACATTAGGTTCAATTCCCAGATGCTGTAATTTACTGTAAAGCAGGTTGGCCAACAAGTTACAAATCTATGGTGATCCACCGAGTGATGGTGCCTTTAATTCCAACAGATCCCGGCGAATTGCAAATATAAATTAAGGGACACATTATCACATTCTTTAAGACTGGCACTATCATAAGATACCTCATATTGTAGAAGGTTACGGTGGCACTAAGGCAAGAATTATCACGTAAAGCAAATGTTAACTAAATAAAAAATTAATATACGAAGTTTTAATTGTGAATAAATTAAATTTAATAAACCGTAACAAGTTTCAGTATTTGTTCATTACTTTTTAACCGTGAGAAGTGATTTTTTTTTAGAATTAGGAAAAAAGATCGCCTCACATATTAGGTCGACCACCCTTGGTATAATCGTTCCAAAAAAAACTTCATTATTCGATATAAAAACGTACTGCGGTAATTGCAAAAAATTCTCTATTCCACTTCATATTAATATTCGACTCAAACCAATATGATGTTTAGGAGTGAGGTTATGTACGATTTAACAAGCAACCGCATACGTGAATGAAGACAACATTTCACATTGGCCTATCTGAGCGCTTTTTTATTGTTATTGATATGATTAAAAGATATTTTCTATGTCTTGCTTATTACAACATGATAGGAATTGGCACTGGTAAAATTCTCAGACATTTTGCAAAAAATATAGGCCATTATTACATTAAAAGATAAACAACTAGTTTGACACTTCTACACCTGCAGAAGATCTTGCAATTTTTTAAAAACGTTGAAGAATTCAGAACTGATATATAAAATTTAAGAGTAAAATATAAAACATATTCTGTGGTTAATCTTCCGGCGCTCCTATTAATATCAACTCCATCGCTTTAAGAACGTCAGGACAAAACGGGTATTTAGCAACTGTCATCTATCCATATTTCAAACCAGTTTAATAGAAAACTCGTATTTAAGAATAAATCATATGGTATTTATGACTCTCATAAGATGAGGGTGGGGAGCTGTCAGGGCTGTAGTCTGGAGGCCCGGGAAGGGGGGCATTAGAGGACTTGGAATGGGGGAGGGGGTAGCGCGGCCCGGAATGGGGGGGTCGTAAATGACCCAGGAGTAGGTAGGGTAGAGACCCGGATGGGGGGGATGTAAGATGAACCGCGGGATTGGTGGGGGTAGAGGACCGGGGAATTTGGGTAGAGGACCGGGGATTGGGGGGTAGAGGACATTGGGGAAGGGTGTCGGTTAAATGAGATAAACAGAAGACAAAAAAAATTGATTTTTGTTTTGTCCATCCCACTAAAATTTTATTAGATACAATACATTATCCTCTCATCACTTTTTGTTTCATCTTTGTGATTTATCGCCATCATATTTTTATTTAGGCCGATGAACAACACGCGCCTAATCTTGTAAATGTTTGCTAATGACAGTGTTTGGCACAAATAATTAGCAAGTATTGACAACAAGAACTTTGTCATACAAAGTAAAGGACTATATCCTTTGTCGTCGACACCGCACTTATAAAACAACTTAGTGCAAGCAATGCAGCACTTAGTGACTCGTGATAAAGTGTTGTTCAAGAGGCAAAAGTAATTGCTGAAGCAATAGGAGTGCAACCTCAATTTCCCGAAAACCGAATAATTTCTACACAACCTGAACAAGAATTCAGAATTTCCGTAGTCTACCCAGTATTAGATTTTATTATCAAGGATTTAAATTTTAAAGACAAAATTTGAAGCAACAGATACTATATGTAAGTTATCTAGCAGAAGACTTACCGCACAAAATCCTTCACCTTAAAAAACGTATTAACGAGGCGGTTTTCAGCACTGAAGGAAGCCCTATTAGACTTCTGAACGTAATTTAGGACAAAAAAACTAGAAGGTATATCTGCCAGTATTTGCCTCGCTATTAAACTGTTTTGTACACCACTTACTGTTTCTTCAGCTGAAAGATTGTTCAGCAGACAAATTCATTGAAAACATGGCAAAGAAGCACAACTAGTCACACGCGGCTTAATCATCTAGCAATTTGGTGTATCAAAAATGATTTACTTAAACAAGTTGATTTTAATGAAGATATTTAAAAATTTGAGTCCACGAAAGCAAAAAAATATACTTTAAGAAAATTTTTGAACCAAAGATCTTGGGTTGGGGGCCGGCTTCAGGATATAGGGGTCATGATCGTATCATACTATATTCACTGTATACAGCAATTATTTTTAAAATCTTTAATTTGTTGTTCACCATTTCTCCTTTGTATACTGCATTCAAATTAGCTTTTTCTACAACAGATATTTACAAATCCTGTAAAGTTTCAGGTTTCCACGGTTTGTATCTAATGAAGCCATCTCTTCGAGCTTAGACAGACGGTTAATGAGACATCAACATCAATCAATCCTACAACGACGTGGTCTGAGCCCGAAGAGATAACTTCATTTAACATATTTTTGTAAACAGAGCGGAATCATGTATGTTGTTTAAAGGTGATTTCTACACCTAATAGTTGGAAATTCCCCTTTTCCAACTGTTTTGAACGTCCTGTGTAAATACTACAAAAGTTATTGATGCAATTGATGCAACTTAGATATTTTTTAATAATGTAGTTTGGAAGTTCTCTTGTGTTATTATAAAATAATATAAAAATAAATAACACAAAGAATTTGAGTTTAATTCTGTTTATATTCCAATCTTTCATAAAACCAATACTTCCCTATATTTATTAATAAAACATAGCAAAAAGTACGTAACTAGTAAAAACAGCTAAACCTACAAAATCGAAGCATGTTAACAATTAAGAAGGCGGTTTATATACTTTTCCTAGAATAGGAATACTACACACAACGCAGGGTTTCATGAAACTTTTTGTATGCAAACTATGCAATTAAATACCTTGTTGCTGCATTATTAGTGGTGAGAATATATTAATCCGCACAGAATAGCTTAATAAGCTGGCTGTACAATGCGTTCATAATAGACGCCTACCTGTAGCGATTTTAGCCAAGTTTTGAAAGCTTGAATAAACACAAGAAAGTTACTACATTCAACTATGAATTAATTTGAAGTTAATTAACTAATTTCAAAACAGAAACTTAAAAAGGCAAACTTTGTAAAACTGCCGCAAAGGACTTAATTGTCTTGCATAAATGAAATTACTAATTACGCCAAGTTTCTAGTGGCTTTAGAGACGAGGCTGGTTAATATATACTTACACGACGTAATGCGCTTAAACGTCCCTGAATGTATTAACAGTATTTTAAACAAAGGCGCTAATTTTTAAAATACAGTAGAACCTGCAAAAGTGACCACCTCTATATTATGACCATCTGGTTAAACTGACCAGTTTTACCCGGTCCCTGCCAAATTCCTATCTTTTTAATGCATCTCATTTCCTATATAGTGACCACCTGCCTATTGTGACCAGTGACCAGTATCAACAAATATATTCATTTAAAATCTATCTCCTTAATGTGACCAGCTCAACTACCTCTCCAAAATTCCAAGTAGGATATTGCAGTTAGTATACAATAAACCACCTGCAACATCTGCTTACCATTTTAAGTTGTAAATCCTATACATACAACAGACCACTTAAAGAAATTCTTTCTTGTTGAAACCTGGCATTCCTCAATACAATTAAAATGCAGGATTTTACGTCATTGGTACATTACAATCCTAATGATGGAGTTTTCTGAAAAATGCTTGTAACAATTCACTCCTGGGGTAGCTTTAGTTAAAGATTAGAATGTTATGAACGTTAATCCCTGCATACCTATTTAAAGATCCGTTCAGCCAGAAATCATTGAGTTTTTAATTTGACTTTCTGCGAGTAAAGTGCTAAAAGTCTGTGAACATTCATCTTAAAGTGTTAGTTTATCAGATTCCAGCAATTCGCGGAACCCCCAATAAACCTTGTAATAAACTGAATTTAATAAAGATATTGGCTCCAATTTATTAAACAAAGGGGAAAATAAGTGAACTAATTTGTGAAAAACGATTAAAAAGTAGTAAATAGAGAACTTTGGAAAGTTTTTTAAACAATAGTTAACAGTTATGTTGTGTAAGAGTATGTATGTAGCACTCAGACAAACAAACTATTTGATGTAGCAGTATAGTAGCACCTACATCTATACATACATATTTAATAATTTAGTAGATATATGTATCACCATCTATAAGTTTATCGTTTTATTTTGGGTGTATCAGAAAAATCGAATGAGCTACTAGGAATTTAATTTTCTATAAACTGACCACCTGCTTAAAGTGACCATTTTGTACCAGTCCCTTGGGTGGTCACTTTAGACAGGTTCTACTGTATACAGAAGATATTTTCAGAAGTTAACAGATAAGTCAATGCGAATACAATATATGACGGTGGGGAGTGAAAGACCTTGTGTCAAATTTAACATAATTTATTTGTTTAATGTAAGACAGAACAGGATTAGATTATTTTCAGCAAGGTACAAACTCAATACTCAAACAAACCCTGATATTTATTTTCAGAAATAAGACTTACCCTTTGACATATTGCTACTGTTTTCATATTTGATAGTTCTGTATGCCAAGTGGAGACTACTTTTTATCGAATATCCTGTATGTAATAATACTTCAGAAAAATTACAAATTGAAAACTAACGGACATCTTTAACATTAACTTTAAGTACCATCTTCTAATTATTTTTCATTGCTTTACAATTACATGCTTCTGTTGTTCATTACTGTATATGTTTTTAAAACGGCTTTGAATAAAAGTAAACTTTCAGAAATAGACACAAACGTACCATTAATAGATGCCAAAACATAAATAATTTAAACACAAAAAATCGTTGTACAAAATTTTAAAAAATTCAGAAAACATCAATTGAACATGTAAACTAGGCTTTATAGTAAAAGAAATTCACCCACAAGGATTTAGTTTGTTTCAAGCCAAACATGCTTTGCGTTTACGATAAATAGTAATTATCTTTTGCTTTTTGAAAAGCGGAAATTAAAAATCCGGATTCAATATACAGTTAAATGCCAAAAAATGAGACCTCAATTTTATTTTGTAAACACGGCTTTGAAAGTGCCTTGACATCAGGTATTGTTTACTGTCATCTGTCAGTTAAACCAAAACCGTTTCATGTTTTAACGGATGCTGAAGAAGGGGTCAAATACCTACGAGAGAGATATAATTTTCGAAATTTAATAAATTGACTACCAAGAAAACTTCAAGAAGTCAAATAAAAATATAGGACCTACAAAATATTAGGCTTCCCACCGAGTTAAAATGATAAATATTAATATTTATCATTATTGCAATTCAGTTAAATAAGAAATTATAAATAAACAATATTTTTATTTCGTTATAATAAAAATATTATTAGGAAACACCACTAAAGATATTTCATTTTGTTACATTAAAATAATTTTATAAAAAAGGCGCGTTGAATTTGCGTTTCACAAGAACTTGACATTTAAGATGTTTTCAGTGCTAAATTTTCGTCAAATCTAATAAAGCCAATTTTACACCGACAAATTTAAAATATGATTTACAACACAGCATTTACTTAAGCCAGAAGGTTTTAGTTTGTTTCAAGGTAAAAAACTAACTTTACATTTCTGACAAATAGTAATCAGCTCTTGCTTTTAAAACTAGGAACCATATGGACTTATGTTTTGAAACCGCCGATAGTTTTTTAATGCGACCTGAAACAAATCGAGAGAACTTTAGATTCTATGCTAAGAAAATATTTACCAAAGAAAATTAAGATTTTACTGTAAAAATAGTTAACATTTTGCTATTTATCTTTTTGAGAAATGGCTTGGTAAAATAAATATCAGAAAACAAAATACCATAATTTTACACTGGTGATAATAAAGCTAGTTTTACACTAGCAAACAAATGAATATGTAAAGTACCTAGCTGTTACAGTAAAAAACTAATTTTTTACTGGCATTATATAACTTTTCGCAAGAAAAACTCGAAATTTTTAAAAACCCAAAATCACTGTTGCGTAACAACACAGGTGCGTTAATAAAGTCAATTTTACATTAACAAACGTAAAGAATGATTTACAGCACAAGATTTACTTAAGCCACCAAGATTTTGTTTATTTTAGGACAAAACACTGATTTAATATTTATGACAAAAGGAACGATATGTCACTACTTGTTAAATTTTTATTACTCCTTGAAAAATACGAGAATATTTTAGATTCTATGTTAAGAAAAGATTCGCCGAAGAAAATTTAAAACTTTACCGTAAAAAACTAATATTTTATATTTATTATAAATCTTTTTCCAAAAACTTTGGAAATTCAAAAATCTAAAATTAACATTCCCCAACATCACAAGGCCGTTAATAAAGCCAATTTTACACTAACAAACGTAAAGTACGATTTACAGCACAACGTTTACTTTGGACACCTGGATTTAGAAAATTTTAAGACAAAAAAAAACGGATTCCATATTTATGAGAAAAAAAAACGATATGTCCCTACTTATGTTATGAAAACGATGTTTAATGTTTAATATTCCCTGAAAAATACAAGAAAATTTTATATTCTATGCTAAAAAAAGATTTACCAACGTAAATTTAAGATTTTACTGTAATAAAACCAATATTTTACGTTTATTATCAATCTTTTCACAATAAATTTGGAAATTCAAAAATGTTAAATCGATATTCCTTAACATCGCAGGGACGTTACTAAAGCCAATTTTACACTAACAAATGTAAAGCATGATTTACAGCACAAAGTTTACTTAAGCCACAAAGATTTAGTTTATTTGAAGCAAACAACTGACTTTAAATTTATGATAAATCTCCTCTTGCTTCTGAGAAGAGGACCGATTTTTTCTTGTGTTTTGAAAAAGTTTTTTAATATTACCTGAAAAAATACAACATTTTAGATTTTAGGTCAAGAATAGATTCACCAAAGACAATTTAAGAGTTCACTGTAAAAAAGCCAATACCTTATTGTCATTGTATTTCCCCAAAGAAATTGGAAACTTTAAAATTTGAAATCAATGCTTCGTAACATCACAGGCACGGCAATAAAGCCAATTTTACACTAACAAATGTAAAGTACGATTTACAGCACAGCATTTAGTTTAAACCACGAGGATTTAGTTTCTTTCAAACTAAAAAAATTGACCATAAATTTTGACAAATGATAACTTCATCATCCATTTTTAAAATTTAATAATACTGAAAAAGCGTTTTATTTGTACATAATACAATCCGAAAGAAAAATGTTACGACATAAAAAATTAATTCACTAAAAATAGCAGCAATCCTGCAGTCAAAACGTACAATTATTATTCCGATTATTAATAATTATACGGACTAAAGTAAAAGGCTTTCCGTTGATCAATCAAACAGAAGCGGCTAATCAATTACTGTAAATTGTTGCAATTCCCATAATTATTATACTCAACGCATGCTGGAGACTATTATTTAGCATTAGGGAATTATGCACGATTACGAAAGCAATTTCCTAGCGAAATGAGACATTCAAAAACATAAAATGCGGCTGGGAATGGGTTCTGCACACTCCTACGCTCTCAAGACGAGCAGACCCATCGCAACTCCCAGAGGTGGGATTCCTAAGACAAATCTCCAACTTTGGCCATCAACACAATTTTTCCTTTCTTAATTTTTCACGAAAAGCACTGCTGGAGTAAACTCCGCAAAAAAGGCGCGGAAAAACCAGTGGAAACCCTTTAATTCGCGTGATGGGCTAAACCTGCTTCACGCCGCCTTGTGAAAATCATCCAGACGTGAGTATAATGACCTATCTGTCCCCTGGTGAAACGGAAAATACGTGAAGCGCGCTGTCCTCCTCCAACCCATTGATTAAAATTAAAAGAGCCATTACGTGATCCTGTTTTACGCTCGTGATTATGTTAAATTAAAGATCGTAACTTGTTTGGTCGCAGCGTGTTGTTCCTGCTACATTTTATTTACTACGGCCAGTTTACCAACACCGAAATGTCATCCAATGGTGTGGTTCTACAAGCCGGATAACGATTATCTTATCTCGAGCAGTATTTAAAAACTATGTACTATATGAAGTCCCACATGGAACGAGCGATTTTACACACGGCTGATTGTTTTCCAGAATGCTCCGCCACGTTTCCACATTTTGCAACCACCCAGATGAATTACGGCAGGGGAAAGTAACGACTGGCTTATCTCTAATAAAAACAGGATATGGATTTCCGCGCCCCATCTGCAACCCTAGCAAGTTTAAAGTATTTTTCTTTTTAAAAGCAATGCAAGAAAACCTTGCAAGATATTCAAAAACAATTATTTAATGTAACGATTCAAAGATATTAACAAAATGGTGCTCCCCTTTTCTTCTTCTAATTATATTCTAGTTATATTTTAAGACATTAAACAGAAGAATTTTGTATTTTCATGGGATTGAGGATTACTAATAGAATTGTATTCCTGTTTTTAGAAATAAGGATTAATTTGGACGAATTTTTCACCATCAATTATAATTAAAGATTAATTCTTGTAAATAAACTGAATTAGCTAGCGTTAAATATCATTGTTGGAAAGAGCAAACTTTGAATTGTTACCAATTTAGGTGGAAAAACCTTCTCAATTAAAAAAACTATTGAAGATTGCCAGTCAGTATCGACTCTTGACAAAAACTGTTCAACCAACTCGAGCTCAAATAATCAGTAAAACACCGAATCGGTTTAATAAAACGAAAAGCCATAAATTAAACTGCATCTTTTAAGTTACAACTTACATTTGTACAAACTCCAAAAGTTGGACCCAAGGAAGCCACTTCGTTTTCACACCCTCTGCACTCTTAACACTCAATAACGAATGCTCGATACCACACTGTGCGTGAGAGATACAAAGGATCAACATCAAATGCGTTGAAGCGCAAACTTCACACTTTCGGCTGACTCCGACAAATGTCGGAAAGCTCTGTACTGGCGATTACTGCGAGAGCTCGCAGGAATGCTGCAGGAACGACTGAGGATGTTCCTGCAAGCTGCGGACTATTGACGCGCCGAAACGGTGGGATTTTGAATGGTTTTCAGGCTTCCTCTGCCCTGCAGACAAAATGACTAACTCCTGTAGCTACCTTTTGGATTAGATCATCCTGCAGCTGAATCAGTAAACTAGAACTAGTTCCTTTTTTGCTCCCATCTACCGTTTGTTGTTCTGCAAATTTTGGTCCATTTAAGCTAATTTGTTTCATGAATATTGATCAAGGTTGCGGGGCCTTGGGATAACGACCATTATGCAATTTGAGCATTTCAATGTCGAAGTTTCCCCAATTTTTTTAAAGTTGGTGGCCCCGAAGGGTCTAGGTGGAAATCTCCTCAGGGCGCCTGCTCGCATGGATCGATTTTCCCTAGCAGCTGACCTGCGGAACTGCGGCCATTTTCATATAAACAAAATTAGCCATTTTATACGTTTTGTACGATGTGCGTGAAGCTTCCCAATTAGAAATGTTTTTAAGGGCGGTAGTTTTTGTGTGCTGCTTGAGTTTCGTTTTTTGGTTGTCTAGTGGCGAACTAGTGCAGAAAGTAGTTGCGAAGAGAAGTGACATAGATTTGCAGACGTGCATAGAAAATTTTGATGTTCACAAGGACAAAATTATAAGGACTCAGGATTCTAAAGATATGGGGGCGAAGTATATAAATGAGATCGATCTGGGATCGAGGGAGGAGTGCTTAAGATTATGCTGCGAGACGGAAAATTGTGATGTATTTGTTTTTGAGGAGAAGGTAGGTGTAGGTACAAAGTCAAGTCTGCTTAGAAAAAAAGACAAAAAGTAGCACTTATAGGTCAAGCAACCACTGCTTAATTTTATTGCTAAGTGAAACCTTTCAAGGTGAACTATTTAGTTGTTGTAGTTGATAGACATGTAACGAAAATTATTTGTTTTTGATGATTTCAGGAAGAATAAACAAGAATTTAATTATCTTTTAAACTGATGTATGGTTAGAGCTGCAAGAACCGTGTTTGTTCCAAATATCTGCATCTAATTTTATTTTACAAGGTTTAATATTAACATAATATTAGAAATGTGCAAAAAGCAGTACATCGTTAGAAAAACCTAAGCTAGATTTATACAAGGACATTCTTTTTCGGGTTTCAAATAGTAAACAAAATAGGAGATTGGTATACATTTAAAGCTAATTGTACTTCCAACTCGAATAACTTAAGCATCTCCAAATATTTCAAAATCTTGTCACATAAGAGATGATTTTGATATAACATTTTAGTAGCAAATTGTATGATAAACAGTTTTTGTAAGTGCGAGTTTAGAGTTACAGAGTTACAAATTTCAGAGGAGTAATGTAATTCATCTTTCAGTCAAAACCATTAACAATAGCAACCGTTTCAAGTTCAACATGATTTAATTAACTCTGTTTCATATTTCTCTTTCAAGTAGTCCATGTGGAAGGTTCTCCTAATTTCAAAATATATTACGTTTGTAATGCGTTTTGGAATCTTTCTTACGTAATTTTACTCGGCATTAAAAATATACTAAAATGATTTACTTGTGTTACGAATCGTTTCATATGAAGGTTTTTATTAGAAGAAGAGCATCAAACAAAAAACTTCTTTATTGTAATATTTACAAGAAATAATTATTTTTACATTTATAAAAGATTACGACGCCTTCCCCCTGTTACAAGTCACCATTCCTGCTCTTTTTAACAAGAAAACCAAAGCAGAAGTATATTAATGTGCTTCTCAAAATGCTAGCCGGTGAAGCAACCAACCGTACCAATATTTAAAATTGGCATAAAAATATCAAAATAAAAAATCAGGATTCGTATATAATATTGTAAGAATTTATTTTATACAGTGGAACACTTAAATAGGTAATTTAGTAGATATGAATGGTCAAATTTGCTAAGTAAATGTTATTTTAATGGTTTTAAACGCCAAAATTATGGGAAGTAAACCGGCCCCGTTATGTATTGAAAAAATCAAAAAGAGATTGCTACAACTTTTTTTTTCATTCACACACTACCGTTTCCCCTGGAACCGCTTTCGCATTACTTCAGGGGGGTGCGGGCGTCCCTTACTCACTAGCCATTCATGCAACATGCTAAACTAAACTTAACTAAGTGGAATACGGTCGCTTCAGCTGGAGTCTGATTCGGCGACCGACCGAACCGCATTTCACTGTGACCTCGACTGACAGCGTTTGCTTGCATTGCCCCATCGAGGTCCCTAGATTTCTACAACCAAAGAGCACTATTTATACAATATAGTGCTCTTTGCTACAACTTGCATTTGCTTAAAGACATACGAGGGGTATTTTTTAAATAAGGTCCGTTTTTTAATAAGAAGATAAATACTGTAAATATCATTAAAATATATTTTTTTCCATGTTCTACAAACTTTTATCTACTCTTCTACATAATTTTTATTTTTGTTCAAACATGTGTCATACCGCTCAACAAGTTTTTGAATTCCGACGTCAAAGAAATCGGCCACCTGCGAAGAAGCCCAATCCATGACTGCAGTTGTCACTTCTTCGTCGACTTGGGTGTCTCAGATGACTCCTCAACAGTCAATGGAAGGGCGACACACATCGTCGCCAACCAGAATGAAAGCCAAACAGACACTTTCAGCACGAAAGATCATGGCAACTGTCTTTTGGGGCAGAAAAGGGATTTTGTTGCTGGATTTTATACCGAGAGGCACAACAATCAATTCTGATGCGTATTGTGTGACTCTGAGAAAACTCCGGGGTGCCATACAAAACAAGCGGCGTGGTCTACTGTCTTCCGGTGTGTTGCTCCATGACAATGCAAGGCCACATGTTTCTGCACAAACACAAGGTCTAATCAGGTCTTTTGGATGGGAACAACTGCATCATCCACCTTACAGTCCAGACCTTGCAGCCAATGATTGTCACTTGTTTCGGTACTTAAAGGAGTTCCTTGGTGGTCAACGGTTCAACGACGACGAAGAAGTGAAAACTGCAGTTATGGATTGGGCTTCTTCACATGCGGCAGATTTCTTTGACGACGGAATTCAAAAACTTGTTGAGCGGTATGACAAATGTTTGAACAAAAATGAAAATTATGTAGAAAAGTTGATAAAAGTATGTAGAATATGAAAAAAATATATTTTAATGATATTTACAGTATTTTTCTTCTAATTAAAAAACGGACCTTATTTAAAAAATTCCCCTCGTAGATTGATTTACATATTCATTAAAATTCGGTGCATAGACCTGAATTTGAATTGTTTTGTTCTTTTATTTCATATAATTTTAAAATTGAAATGCCCCAGATTTTAATCGATCGAACTGATACCTAATTTTCCCTAGGGGCCTTCCAAACAAAGTCCTTTTGTGTCGCCATTAGGATCTGGTGCGTATCTGTAAGGTTGGTTGCATACATTATTGCCACGCTTTCAAAATTAACTATAAGAACATCATAAATACAAACATTTTAAAAAAACTACAGCCTAAGTTATCTCCAAATTCGCATTTCTGCATCACCTCTTACAGAAACATGTTTCACTGTTTTGTTCGTTAGGAGTGTTGTACGTTACGCGACTAACACAAAGCAGTCACTGAAAAAGAGTACTCCCTCTTTTCAAAGTTCTTTGTCTTTGTCTGGAGCAATCTTCCAGGCTTTCTGGTTATTTCTCTTGCGGATCAACTGTGCACTTATTTCCTTTTTTATATTGTCCCCGAGACATTGTTTTGCTGCATTAGTATATTAAAGTCTGCAGGAAGCGGTAAATGGTTTTGTGTAGGTATTCGGTTAACGTTATTTCAGGGAAATGTTTCTGGACATAATTCCACTTGGACTAGAAAATGTTTTAGATTATTTTAA
>JABXWE010019653.1:0-18596 GCA_014611495.1 Limonius californicus | reverse complement strand
AATTAGTACGATGAGGCTTATAAAAGAACTACTGCATGTCTTGGATTGCTATATGAATATTGTTCAAAGGCATACATAAGGGATACTACGCGAATACCCGCCTTATTGTATATTTATTTTTGGTTGATACTAACCATTTCTGACGCAGTAAGAATAGTTTACAGTACTTCCTATTTTATAACTTCATTCTTTAAAGTACAATCCATACATGTTAATTCACCACTGAACTTCTCAAGAATGACGCAATGTTTTCCAACAATACATTTTATCTTAGTTGTCATTTCAAAATAATCTGAAGGGATTAAGTCGGGCACCATTTCGGGCCACTAAATTTTATTTTAATCAAATAAACATCTTAGATAGATTTGATACAACATTTTGAAAATAATTGTACCTTGTCTTCGTACTTTGTAGGCCCCAGTGTTACTCAAAAAAAAAAACGAATTAAAGCTTGATAGCACATTTTGCCATTTTGCAGCAATTTTTCCTATTACAGCTTGCCGGTTTTAACCTTGCTCGTGAGTGAACATTACGCTCTACCACCACTACCACGAAATTGGTGGGGCTTGGAGATCATTTCATCGTGTGTTTGAAGTAGTCAACATCGCTGTACACTCCAGTGAAAAGTGCGTGCAATGGAGTTTCAATCTAAAATTAAAGCAGAGAAGCGTACGCGCGTTTCTTTTACTGAGTGTACCGCATGCTAACTGCCCATATACATTGTATTCATCTCCGTTCCTCCTAGTGCCCACTCGTTCTCGCGCCGCGCAGCTCCCACCAGCAAGGTTATATCTGGCAAGCTGTAAGGGAGTACTAAATTAACATTTTCTATATTAATAGGTGAACTTTTCAGTTGTGCGTTTTTTAACTAGTAGACAACATGTCCAAGATTGAAAAAAGTATAAGAACTAATGATAAAAAGACTTATATACAATTTTCTTATAATCAAAGTAATGCCAACACCCTATAACCAAATATTATGCGTATGTTATACGTATTGCCTTCTACATTGGCTGCAGCTCACTTTTCAGCGTTCAGGTAGATGGTCCTAAGCTCGACACGGACTTAACGAATATAATGGTTATCAATGTAAAGAGTTGCATTTCATTTGGAACTGCTACGTCGCTTTAGTATTCCTTGAATGAAAATCTTCGACCGGTTATATTTACTTACGCGGTTTAATATTTAATATATCTACCTAAAGAGAACTGACAATGACAAAATGTGCTACTCTAATAAATGCTTCGGTTTGTAGACCTAGTTGCTCTGCTCTATAAAAAACCAAACAATTAGGTAGTATCGACCATATAGTAGTTTTTTAGAAATGTAGCCACGGGATATCCGTTATCGTTAATTTTCCCGTCCCTTTCAGAAGATGTTTCAACCGATAGTGAGAAGCGACATTAAAAAGGGGCGGGGAGGATAAGGATATTCCATTCCATACCATTAAATCAATTGTTCGCAGATGTGTATGTGATTAAAATCCTAATGATTTATGAATACCACCCCTAAAGATTTTCCGGAGCCGTACTAGAAATGTTCGATAGAGTCTAGCATAGTAATATGTAAAACTTTCTTATTAATAAAACTTAAAAACCGGTTCAATTCGATATCTAAAGCGCCGTTCGGCACATAAGCTGTGATGAGCTTTGCAAAACAGCTTATCAATATTCGCAGAGCAGTCGAGGGCGCACTAGGCATTGTTCGACGTCAATAGAACACTTGACTGAGGCTGCCATCCTCCAGGTTTCAATCTGGAGAGCGGATCTACTCGGCAAACACACCCACCATTGTGTGGAACTGAAAGGAACTAATTTTGTGGCACGCCGCGAGATCAACTTCCCTCACCTCTGATATTTAGTGGACACTTCAACGAGTCGACACTAGCTTTATGTGTTTGCCAACGGATGCTAAGTACAAAAAGCCCCATGTTCCATTTCGTATTTTGTTCTGTTACTTCAGCAATTTCATTCCCCACTGACAACGTCAAATATCACAATATCGCTCTATTAGCAAAATCCATGACATTTGTAGGACTTTTCTTTTCGTGCCAGATTGGTCTTGACGTTAATATTTTTATTACAAAACTATTAAAGATAAATAAACACCAAAGGGGTTTCTAAGGAAATATTCTACACTACATCTCGTTTCATGCCTAATTATTTTAATGCCATTCTTTGTAAAATACCTTAAGTCAACTGGAAGTAGCTTGTAGATTGTTTCATCTTGAAATTGCTCCCAATGTGCGAATTTCTTCGACAAGACAAGACAAGGTAAATCAACTTATAAAAAATATTAAACCTTAAATCCCCATTTATTAATTTTCTTCTCATTCATATCTGCATTTTCACCAGACAATAATAAAATGAAATTAGTTGCAAAAGAACTTTTAAAAAGTATTGTCTTTTCTAAATCCACATATTTATGAAATATACTTCCTCATACAATTATTACTACATAAAAGATAAATAAACATAGGATAAGCCTATTAGGAGATATTATGTTTCATAACTCTTTCATACATTATCTTATTTTTTTTAAACCCACTTCATCTAGCGGTGTAATAATTTCCACACAAAGTAATAAATACAAATAAATAAAACAGCGTGCGCACATTATTTTCTTTCTAATATGAACCATATTTGTCGAATTCGTCTTTTTATATCAATAATTACATTATTAATACAAAACAATAATAATAATTAAACAGTGAATAGGTCTGTTAAGAATTATTTTATTCCCAATAGCTCTTACATTTTAGTAATTTTACATTCTATAACAACTTGATCTATATCATCGATATAATTATTTTTCCACGCAATGATATAAATAAATGAATAAAAGAATTTGTCGAGATTATCTTCTTCCTTGTCGAACTTCTGTATTCCTACCAATTATACCCATATTGTCAATTTCTCTTTTTATATCTATGACACGTACTATTGTTAAAACAAAATAATAAAAATAAATAAGCAAAAAATAAGCCTGTTACGAGATATTTTATTCCCAAAACTCTTACATTTTAGTAGTTTTACTTCTTATATCAACTTGGTCTGTATCATGGATATAATTATTTTCCACGC
This sequence comes from Limonius californicus, assembly GCA_014611495.1. NCBI lineage: Eukaryota > Metazoa > Arthropoda > Insecta > Coleoptera > Elateridae > Limonius > Limonius californicus. Next base: position 15,513 of record JABXWE010019653.1, on the reverse strand, counting down.
AATGATATAAATAAATGAATAAAGGAGATTGTGGAAAATATTTTCTTCCTTGTCGAATTTCTCTTTTCGTACTAATAACAGAACAATTATTACTAGAAAACAATACAGATAATTTAAACAGGAAATATTCTGTTAAGAAATATGTTATTCTCTATAAATCTTACACTTTACCAAATTTTCATGGTATATCAACTTGGTATATATCATAGATATATTTATTTTTTCACAAAATAATAAAAATAATTAAAGCCAGATGCGTTTAGACACTATTTTCTTTCTTGAATCCTCATATTTGTCAAATTTTTCTTTTTATATCAAAGATAATATGCTATTATTAGAACAATAAATAACAATAAATAAGCAGCAAATAGGCCTGTTAAGAGATATTTCATTCCCAAAATCTCTTACATATCAATAGTTTTACTTTTTATATCAACTTGGTCTATATCATCAATATAATTATTTTTACACACAAAGATATAAATAAATGAATAAAAGAGCTTGTCGAGATTATTTTCTTCCTTGTCGGATTTATCTTTTCGTACCAACAACACAACAGTTGTTACTAGAAAACCATAAAGGTAAACTAAACAGTGAATATTTTGTTAAGAAATATGTTGCTTATTCTCTAAATCTCTCACAATTTACAAAGTGTACTTTGTGTATCAACGTAGTCTATATCATCGATATAATAATTTTTTTCCCAAAATGATAAAAACAAATAAAGAAAAGTGCGTACAAACATTGTTTTCTTTTTAAATCCCCATATGTGTCAAATTTCTCTTTTTCTATCAATGATACTATGCCATTAACAAAATATCAAAAATAAATAAACAGTGAAAAGGTATGTAAAGAGATATTTTTTTTATACCAACTTGATCTACATTATTATTTTTACCATAGTAATTAAAGGAGATAAATTATAAAAAAAAGCTTTTCTCGTGATCACTGGATCTGTACCAGGAGTCGGCAACCTTTTCCAGGGATCGGATCACTTGAGTAACCAATAACTGGTGACAGGCAGATGGGGGGCGGGCGGTATGCCACACCTCTAAGGAAAGGCTTTTTGTAAGCTCAGCTATGAAACCAATGACGCTATCTTAACCCTAAGTCGGAAAGTGATATATTTTTCGATCCAGGAAATATTGGGGTGGCGAGGCTCCAGGCTGCTACCCTCTATTCAGGGTGCTAGTTCAGCGTGGTGGCAATTACTGACCTTTCCCGTGAGTACTTACGAGCTATTGGGGTATTGTGGTAGGTTCTAGAACCACATCACAAATTCACGGATATACAATCAGTTTTGGGATTAGTGAAACCAATAGAAGGAATTAATTGAAATGTAACAACCGATAATTGGCTCTCGAAGAAAACACCTGCAAAATGTTCAATTTGTAGTTCATGTTAGTAAATTGCTTTCTTCTTATCATAATGTTGTCTTATGTTACTCAATATCACATTGTTTTGTTTAAATAAGTCGATATTAAAATAAAGAACGATAAGAAGTAAAATTTATTGATTACTTTAGGGAGAAATGGGGACAAATGGTATAAAAGAATATACCACTTGCCGGGTAGTGTGACAATTCTTCGACTTCCCGACTCAAGAGTTAAGGTTCCATCAATAATACTAGTAATAGAAGCATAAATAATAACAAATATAAGTGTTCAAATCGACCACTGCAACGGGACTATAAGGACCTAAAAAGAGTTTTTGAGGAAATTACGCGGGTCGCACGAAAGGTCAAGGTGGGCCGCATACGACCCGCAGGCCCACGGTTGCCGACCTCTGTTCTATATTTCGGTACTACATGATTACCACAAAACAATAAACATAAAGAAGTAGTAAATAATTCTGGAAGAACACATTTTCTTGTCTCATATTTCCAAAATTTTCTTTTTTGTAACAAAATGACTTTACATCATATCTGTAAATGTTTTTACCACAAACTATAAAAAGTAAATAAATTATAAGACGTAGAAAAATTCTCCTTAAAACCCCAATATTTTCCGAGTACTTTTTCATACCTGCTTGGTCGACATTATCACTAATACTATTCTTACAACAATTAAAGATAAGTTAAGTGTAATAGTTTTCCTGTTTTTATTTATTTATCGTCTGTACCATCGGTGTGACTATATTTACCACAAAATAATAATGGATGGTAAATACAAAAGAAATATTTTATTTCACAAATCCTTAGGACTTCTATATCATTACTGATATTATTAATACAACATGTTAATAAAGGCAAATAAATAATAAAAGTAGTTGTAAAAGAATTTTACTTTTATATTTGGCCGAATTTCCGTCATACCATTTTAGTCTATACAAGGTGATTAATTTATCTTGCAACGCGTACGTAGGCTACACACATTGCAGCTGTTCGTATTCCATAGGTATCTTAGTATACTTTACATTGTTTATACTAATAAAAATAAAAGTAGGTACGTTGGATGTACTAAGAAACTACAATGATACTATTTTTTAACAAATAAGATGCAGTTTTGCAATAGGTACATTTACAATATTTATTTCTTATAATTTAAACAAAACAAACACAGACAAAGTCAAGATAGCATAAAAATATGTTGACATAACAATCAAACCGACAAGAAAATTAAATTAATAAAAACAGAAAGAAAAACGCTAATTAATGACCTAATAAATGTTCAAACTGCCGTCCATCTTGCTGTTCACATAAGTGAATCCGCCGCAGAAAAGAATTTCTAACGAGCATGTGTGGACTGACCTACATGATATAATCATTTTTCACATAAATTGTTCTGAGTTTCTACGGGATCTTCGTAGACGTCGTTTTCCATTTTATCCCACAAAAAAAGTCAAGTCGGATTACGTGGTGGCCAAGGATGAATTGCACCTTTTGCAATTAATCTGTTATGGAAAGCTTCACCTTAGTAGTTTCTTACAATTCTGCGGAAGTCGGTAGGTGCTTCGTCATTTTGAAACAACAGCTGTCTAACATACAGAGAAATGTCTTCTAAAAGTCCGGGAAAATAATTTTCTAAAAAATGTAATTACATTTCCCCATTTAACTGCCCTCAAAGTGGAAACCAACGCTAAAGTACGTTTACAGTAAAAATTCTTTGAGAGTATGCCGAATTGAATGTGGGTCGTCTTGTGAATAGAAATGGCAATTGTGTTTATTTACACACCCATTGTTACTAAAAAGTCGTTTCGTCAGAAATAGTATATTTCTTAAAAGCAGCTGTAACATGTCGTTGTCTCACCTTTGGCTTGGAAAACTCTCCATATTGCCGCAAGATTCTTTTCAAACGTCTAAAGGCATAATGTAATGAAAGGGATCTATCCGGGTATTTTTGTGAATATCGTCCTACTACTAAGTCCGCCGCCCCTCTGCATTCTCCCAAAATCAACTGCATATCCATTTTATCGCTATTAGATTACATCGAAATTGATTGTTCTTACAACAAGAATTTATACAAATCAACAGTTTTGTACAGAAGTTTAATAAGTTTTGACGAAACAGTAGTTGACTTTTGCCTGTCCAAAGGACATAATATAAGGAAATATTTTTACAACTAAAAATAAAAGTTAACTATGCAGTTTCTGCACATGTGAGAGGTGTAGCCCACCTACTTGTTACAAGATAAAATGATTACACTGTATAATCCATGGTATTAAGCGTATTATAAAGTAAGAAAGACTTTTTAAGGAATATTTTCCTCGTACACTAAACTACAAATATACGTATAGACTATGACTAATTGATATTCTTTTCAAAATTTTATAGATTATTTTATGAAAACTTTATAGGATTACAATATAACTACGGACTTTTAAAAAATTTATTTAGAAAATCATAAAGGTGATATACAAGGTGCAGATGATCGTTCGGATAAATCAGTCCATGATATCATTACATATGTTGAACTTAAAAAAGAAATATTTAATCAATTCCTATTCATCACAATTTCGAACACTCCTGAGTTTAGTTTTGAAATTCGACTATTGTACTGCACTTTAGGTAGGTACACTGGTATCTGTCGTTGCGATTCCTTCCTTAGTATTGAGAAGAAGCACGTGCAGTGCCCAACAGTAGGATGTTAAGGCTGTACACTAGTATCTCTTTTTAAAACACGTATTAGTTGAATATATCAACAACCCCCCTTATAGGGAAGGCCTTTGCCCAACAATGGGATGTTGCGGGCTAACTAAAAAAAAATAGTTGAATATAATCATCACTAAAAATAAGTAGTAAGTCGATTACGAGGGCAGCTTTTTACGTTTTATAAACGACCACTAGGTGACACTATTGAGATGTGCCATTACTATTTTCGTAAAATTTGACATTTGTTATTGTGAAAACAGTAACAGCTTAGCAATTGAGTGAGCATTTAAAGTAGTAATTTTAAATGGAAATTTTACGTGAAAGTTTTCGTTGGATTATTTTTTACGATTTTAGTAAAGACCTAACTCAACAACAATACATAGAACCGGTTCGTTCAACTTTTGGTAATGAACCAACGCGTTGCAACGTCGGAAAAGACTGTTTACAATTGTTTTGCAGAATTTCGTCGTGGTCGTGCGTCCGTCAGTGATGAATTTCGTGAAGGTCAGCCAAAATCGGTTGTTATTCCAAAAAAACATCGATGTTGTGCACAATATGATTGAAGAAGATCGGCATGTGAGTTACAGTAAGATAGAGACATATCCAAGACTGCAATACATTCGATTTTGCATAAAAATTTAGCTGTGAAAAAGATCTGTTCCCGATGGATTTCGCATAATTTGACCAAAGCTCTAAAAAAGGCTTGTGTTAATTGGTGTCAGGAAATGCTCAAAAAATTCGACCGAAGAACTGCAAAATCCGTATACAACATCGTAACAGGTGACGAAACGTGGATGTATTCGTATGAACCGGAAACCAAGCAACAATCCACTATTTATGTGTTCCAAGATGAACTGAATCCAACAAAAGTTGTTCTTACTCGAAGCACTTCCAAGGAAATGATCGCTTGTTTCTTCGGTTGTACTGGACACGCTAGCAACCATTCCGTTAGAGGATCGAAGAATAGTTAATGCTGAATGGTATACAACAATTTGTTTGCCAGAAGTCATAGACGAAATCAGGAAAAACAACCGAAAACGTTGCATCATTCTTCATAATGACAATGCCAGCTCTCACACAGCGTCAAACAATTGATTATTTGAAGGAGGAAAACATCGAATTAATGTCTGAAATCCCGTATTCACCTGATTTATCGCCTAACGACTTCTTTGTGTTCCCGAATGTTAAACAAAAAATGCGTGTACAGCGATTTTCATCACCCCAAAAAAAGTTTTTTCTTTCCTAGCTTTTGTAAAAACTTAAAAGGCTGCCCTAGTAACATAGAATTATGTTAATAATTTAGGACTAAAAGTACTTTTACGAAAAACTTTTGCGCAGTGTGTCACATTGTTGTTCTTTTAAAAATTTGCCGCTTTATATGAATTAATTTCTTAATTTGATTGCCGTTTCGTAAGAATTAAAAACGTTATTTTAATTGCAGTCTTATTTTGGGTTACCGTTTCGCTATTTTGTTGCGTCTTTCTAAGTTTGAGTTATGTTGACAGTTCCTTTTGTGTCGAAATTGCCGAATATTGTTTTTTTCTCGCGCTTGACCTCGGACACTTCCGAGAACTCACGTGTCCCTTATTCTAGAACTTTTCATAACGTTTCGAAATATGGTGCAATTTCTTTTGGGAGAAGTGCAGATTTCCGTTTCGAAAATTCGTCAGTCAGCCTTACATCCTGAATGACTCCGGGGCTTCTCAAATTACATCTTCGGGGAAGGGCCGTAACGGAATAAAGTAGGCAACAAGCTTGGGTCCGATACGAACGTTCAGGAAGAGCGGGTTTTTTTCGCGGCACCTGTTAAATTGAGTTTATCGTACCGAATATTACCTTAGGCAATTAGTGTCATTTCGTCGCAGTCGGATCTAAATACAGTGTAGCCTGGTTACAGAACAACCAAGTGTGATCGTTTTTATTCGATTCATTCGGATAAAAGCGTTTGAACCCGTGAAAACGTGACTGTTGGGTGTGTTGGTGATACAAACGTTTGAAATTCCTGTTGCCCGTCGACTGTCCCCGTTGGAAATAATTCAACTGATCCTGTTGGGAATAATCTGCTTCCCCAGGAGCGTACCTACCAACGTTTCGTCCTCTTGGTTTCCTGAGGCCTTCTATCTTTTTCCCGGACCGGAAAAATACCCTGTTTCTCGACTGTACCTGCATCTGGAAATCAACCCCCCGGAATTGTGCCTGCCTCCACCGGAATTCAAGGTAAAGAACCAGTTTTTTCGTGCAGTGTAAAAGAAACCTTTCTTTCTCGCGCAAACTTGCAAAATTCCACGTTATTGAACTTGTTTTATGCAACCTAAAAGCGATCTTCAGTCGTCATTTGTTTGTTGTTAATTGTAAAAAGATATTAATACTGTATTTTTCCTGTAAACATTACGCCATTGGCCACACAGATTTATTGAAATATCCTAAATATCGTGCGTCAACGGGGCGAGTTTTGTTTTTTGGACGTTCAAATATTATTTGTAAAACCATAAAAATGCCATTTCCTGTCTTTTCTTTTTGTATCGCCATTTCAATAATTTCATTATATGTGTTTTAAAATTTACTGCCTCTTTTATTTTTGGGTACTCTGTATTTACTTGTGTACGAATTTTGCAAGCTTAAAGATATAGGAGGAGGCACAATAAAGGTGAGTTCGATTCCCGTAAGCTGTTGGCTTCTCGGCCTTCCACGTGGACCTACAATCAGCTGGATTTGGATGGTGGCGCCCACAAATTTTGACTTACCCTGTACACAACTAAAGATTTCACGAACTCCCCCTACTCCACTGAGCTAAGTTGTAGGCCGTTTTCCACCTATCCGGTTACGGGTCGATGAAAAGCTCGATTGACCCGTAACAACATCTCAAATTTATCAGTCTTTAAAGTATTATTGTATTACTGCAAATAAAAGCTACAGAAGATCATTTGGTTATAGCAAGTCATAATATTGTAAAAGAAAAATTACCTTATTTATGTGATTATATTTTTGTTACATAAAATGACACCCCCTAAACTTTAGCGTATAGTACTAGAACTACCTGCTACTATAGATTCATAATTTTGAATTATTTAATTCCAATTTGTACTTATACTCGTTAATATTTGTAAACGACCCTCACGGTCTAATTTTGTCTGTTGTAAAATCATTCATTTTAGAGTAAAATTTAATAAATGATTTTGTGATGTTTTCCTAATCTATATTTGAATTTTCTCCTTCACCTCGAAGAGCTAGTAATATATTGTGCGTGATAGTAAAGTGGTGCATGATGATGTCTATACATATTTATGTAAATAACTGGAAATAAAATATAAATCAGCAGTGTTTGTATACATAATTCAAAGTTCAATAATAACAGTAAACAAATAATACTAGGGGTAATCACGAAATTCCCTTTCTTAACCCAATAATCTTGTTATGTGTCCGTCCCTTAACAAAATCGTAAACTACGGCACATTGGATTACGCTTGATTGACAAATGTCACTTTCTGTGGACTTAATATTAAAACGAATTTATTTCAGTTACTGAAACCTTTTAAGGATATTTAGTAAATTACTGTTAGCTAAATCAAACATAAAATACAGTTCCCACCACGATGCTCATGATGTTGCAAATGTTCGCGACACGAACTAGGAACAATAGCTTGTTAAATTACGTAATATTTAGTTTAATTATATGGATTACCACATAAAGACATGCTGATATATCGTTATTATCACTGGGCAGTCATTAGGGTCATTCTGTTTGTATGTAATAGCAAGCTTTCAAACTATAGTGCTTGTGCACGACATAAATTTGATATATGAAAGAGCAAATCCATATTTAGATATCTATTACTGTCGTCAATATCCTTGTTCAAATGATATACAGTTTAATTTAAATTTATAGATTGTAAATCTATATCAGTTCTATAAAATGTGTAAGTCCTAGAATTACAAATGATTTAGAACACAGGTCTTTTTTTGGGTGCATTATCTCTTACAAGACGTAGCGACCTCTATCCTATACCTGTGTTGCGTGCTTAAAATGCCACAGACATAGGGGACCTGCAGCTTCACGTGGGCTCCGGACCACGGGAAGTGTAAACACTTCTACTCCAGAGAAGATTTACTAGGCAGAATACCTCGCTGATTCGTCTTGGCCTTGCAAGGAAAAACGGTCGTTAAAAAAACCTATGTTCCGGTATTGGGAAATGAACCCCAGATCTTCAGCGTAGAAGTCTAATGCGCTCTCAGAAAATACAAATGGGTTTTGCAATATCAATACTGATGATAATAATAATAATAATAATAATACCACTAATAATGTTACGGTAGGTCTAATGGGTCGTATCGCTTGAGTCTCCTTATTGGTTGAGCTATTGAGGATATTTACTGTTAGCGGGTTGAAGTGTTCACTTAATGGGTTCTGATGTTAATACTTGCACAAGCTTCGATCACTGTCGCAGTTTGACGGTCTCGATGTATAGCGTAGTTTGGGACGAACCAAGGGGCTTAGTGATTACTCTTAGAACCTTCAACTTGAGTCGAACAATCTTAATGATGTTTGACGTACTGGCTGCTCCCCAGAGATCGATGTCATACGACCAAGCGGGCTTTAGAATGATATTGTTGAGAAGCTCCTTGTTTTCCATGGATAGAATAACTCTAGAGTTTTGCTCCACGAGGCAGTACATTTTCCTGTAGATAATACCAAGTTGAAGCCGTTTGTAGCACATGTTCTTCGTCCAGTTCGAACGGCTATTAAGGTGAATGCCTAGCTATTTGACTTCATCTTGCTACGGCAAGCGGGATCTATTTAGGAAGATCGGCGGGCATGTATCTCTGCTGAGCATGAAAGTGATATGCACGAATTTAGTGATGTTAACATCGGGGATGCCTTTGCTGAAAACGAAATATAAGGTCGGAATTTTGGTATGATGCCATTATAGTCGTATCGTCAGCGAAAGTAGCCAGTGACGTATTAATTGTTGACCGCAGGTCAGCTGTATATATAAGGTAAAGCGTTGGACTGAGAACGCTACCTTGAGGTTTTCCAGACTTGATTTGGACCAGCCCTGTATGGACTACTAGGTATTTGACAAAAAAGTATCTATTGGTGAGATATGATCTTACGATTTCTTGAAAATTGTGTGATAGAATGCTCTTTAACTTGTATAACAAGCCTTCATGCCATACCTTATCGAAGGCTTGTGAGACATCGACGAAGATGGCAGAACAGTAATTTTTGTTTTCCAAGCCATATTTTATTTTTTGAGCAATTCTGTGTACCTTGAATGCTTGAATGTTGTTGACTGAAACTAAATAGATGGCTCGGAATTACATTTTTATCTTCTAAGATTGGTTGCAGACGTTGAAGAAATATCTTTTCAAAAACTTTTGCGAGAATGAGAATGAGGCTGATTGGTCGATGTGACCTTACACCACTTACCATTTAACCAGGTTTTTGTATAAGCACAATCGGAGCTACTGTCCACTGAGAATGGAAGTACCCCAATCTCAGCATGCTATTAAAGATTATAATTATCAGCTTGAAAGCTTCTGGTAAAAGTTCTTGCAGGAACCTACTGATGATCAGATCACACCCCCGAGATTTTCTGGGGTTCAGGTTTGATGCAATAAATGAACGAACTTGTGGAATACTGAATGGCTTAATTAGTACATCCAGCTGATAAGGTGCATCTAGGAACTGATAGAGGGTTTCCTCATCTGCAGGTGGTATTTGTGCCGGGAAGGGTTGGAATACGCTTTCTAGATGTTTTGCAAACGTTTTAAGTTTCTCGGTTTCATTTCGTACCCAATTTACCTCTTGTATCTTAATAGGACGAATATATCACTTTACAAGGAGTATTCAGTCGATTCGGGGGCTGACAGGTTACTCAAGTATTTCTGTAGGTTTTCGGTTTGTTTCAGAACTTGATCTGATTTAGTCTTATCAATGGAAGCACGCTATGATTTGCCATTTCTTCTTAGTTTCCTTTTTTCTTCTCTCATTTCGTTGATTAGTCGATAGAGTGGATGGTTCTGTTGGTTTCATATGTCACAATAGTTGATCTCCAAGCTGCAAAAATACAAATAAATAATAAAATTAAAGAACATCATAGATAATAGGAACATTCTTCAACACATTCAAACACGTAATGGATGACAATATTTTTGTATCAAGATTTATCGTGATATAACATCAATAATAACACATTGACGTAGCAAAACAAACAACAATATTAACACAATAAAAATATAGACCATACATACAACATCGTAATTCAGAAGATAAAAATGAAAAAAACATGTGTTTATTTAAATGGAAAGCGATTCAACTTTGGGGAACATTAAAAAATTATCTCAAGGTCATAAATAATGACGTAATGCATGCAAACGGTAGAAACTTAAATATTGTAACTATTATGACATCAATAAAATACTAATAACATGGTATAGGTGTAGAATGAGGAATGAAGTTAGAATAAACATGATTTTGAATGTTATTTCAATATCGTCTAACAGTAATGTAGTAAAATTATAACATGACATATTTAGATAAAGAAAACAACATATTATTCAAGTCCTATAAGTGGAAATCAATGAAAAATCATAATAACCTTATGGATAGCAATCAAGTTGAAATAACAGAATTATAGAAACATGTAATTACTTTAACTTATTAATACAATAAATAATTTGAAGATAAAGAATGACGTGTTATAAAGTGTATAATGGTAATTAAATTTAAATTTGCATGATTGCTGGATGGTTTTCCAGTGTCACGTAAGAATTCTGCGATAGAATAGATGATAACATTAAATTCTTGACATATTAAATTAGCACACTGAAAGTAATGAATACGACATTCCACGTAATATACAAATGAAATTCGAGATCCAGTTAGAGTAATTGCTCGATGTTAATTCAAGGTCAGACACGAACGACATGGTAAAAAGCATGCTATGATGATGTTTTTGACATTGTATATTAGCAAAATTACTGCTTTGGAATAAAATAATCTGGCCATATCAATGAGATTCACAGTTTAAATTAGAGATTTTTTGATGTTATTTCAAGGTCACATAAAACCACTCCTGATATTTTACGTGAGCAAGTTCATATTAAGAAGTAATTTTTCCGGAATATTCTAGATAAAATGAGTTACTGTAAGATCACATGCAACTTGGGTTGTAAAACAGGTGATAAGTTAATTTGCTTGAAGTTTTAATTTAAAAACTGTAAGAGTAAAGTGATAAAATCTTACTGCAGAATTGTAAATCAAGTTTTAATTAGTGATTATTGCATATTACGTTACATCAACGTCACATAAAATATGTGGATAAACAGGTGGTAATCATACTATTATTGATATTTTAACTAAGCAATGTTATATTAAAGAGTGAAGCATTTTGGGTAAACTAGCAAATCGAATTCTAATCAGAGTCATTCTTGCATATTGTTGCAAGATCACTGATGCAAGAAGATTGTTTTTATAATGTCTTAATTTAGCAAACTGTTACAAAAGAATAAAACTACCCCACGTAACCAAAGTTAACCGTAACTTTCCAAAAAGTAATTATTTCTTAACCTGGACAGATGACCTACGCGGGGTAACTTAAAGGCATTCTTTATGCATCCGAAATGGTTATCAAAACTACAGTATCCGTTACGTTCAACTTAAAATTGCGAAATCGTTATTCTAAATAGTTAACTTTTTCGCAACCAAAAAGGTTGACTTTTGCAGACAAGTGCACATTATAGTTGCATATCTTTAAAACGACCTATCGTGGTTAGTTTTCGGTTACATGTTCTCTAGCAGGTTGAGAAAGTTAACAAAAAGATACCTGTAAATCCCTACTAAAAGACAACCATATACGTTGATAATAGTAGCACATACTGCTGTGAATATCTATAATAAGTTCTGGAATTCATCTTTAATATTACCGGTAATATTTCAAAAAGAATTCCTGAACTTATTTAGAGTCGAAAAGTCCATATACACATATATCATAAATGTAACCGTTAACGAGTTACTGTTTATTTCATCATTTATGTGGCTAAAATGTTAGATCAACGAATTTTATGAAATAAATCTTTCTTTAATACATTTTTATTACTTTATTTACAAGAAATGTTCAAAATTATCTTCCTTGTGTTCGATACACAAAACCGCACGCGGCAGAAGAGATCGCTACGTCCTTAATATTGTTGCTAGGTTATTCCCAATAATATCGGCAGCCTGCTGTATCCTTTGGCTTAATTCTTCTAGCGTGTGCACTTCAGTTGCATAAACAATCTCTTTCATGTTACCCCAAAGATAAAATCTAATGAGGTCAGGTCCGGCGAATGCGGTGGCCATACTACAGGACCTACTACTCCAATTCATCTTCCCGGAACAAGTGCGTTAAGCCAAGCTCTAACACGAAAACATTGATGTGCTGGTGCCCCATCGTGTTGATACCACATTGCACGTCTAATATTTAATAGCACATCTTCCAGTAATAAGGGTAAATAGTTTTCTAGAAAATATTCGTAATTCGCACCATTCAAACGGCGTAGTAGTTGAAATGGTCTAATCAGACGATCATTAAGAATAACAGCTATCATATTAACACTACATCTATGTTGAAAATGCGAGCGTCTTCTTAAATGAGGATTTTCTGCAGCCCATTCATGAAAATTATGATAATTATTGATACCATCTCGTGTGACAGAAGTTTCATCGGTCCATGCAATATGCTGCAGGTTTTAAGTATTTTGCACCCAATTACAAAATCTTAAACGAGCTTCAAAATCGTTGCCTAGAGCCTGAACTCTTTGATAATGATATGGATGTAAGCGAGCACTTCTTATTATTCTCCAAAACCTGGTTTCTACATATTCCAGTACGTAATGCAATTCTTCGCACACTTAAAGACGGATCTTCTTGTAATCAATCAAGAAGTTGTTCATCATCGTTTGTGGGTCTACGGACAACTCCTTGGCCGACTGCATGTTTTGCATTGAAAGTGCCATGTTCCCTCAGCTGACGATGTGAATTAAAGAAAACTGCGTGCCTACGCGTGCAGTTTTCTCTTGGGATATCTTATGCTTGTTGTGCTGCTAAAGCATTTCGAGCACACAGACCGTAAACATAATGAAAATCTGCATATTGTTCATTTGAAAATCATATTGGCATTGTGAATCACTTGTGAATTACGATGGGAATAAGGATATAAAGAAGAAACTAATAACTTCAGTATCACAGTAATAAACTGACAAGTTACAAACAATAATTACTTAAACAATAACTCGTTAACGGTTACGCTTAGGGCATACGTTTATATGGACGTTTCGACTCTAAATAAGTTCTGGAATTCATCCTTGAAATATGGCTGCTACGTTTTGGGACACACTGTTATGCAATTGGATTTAAAATTACTAGTCCGAATATTTTATTGGCCTGTAATTGGTAAGAAAATTATTTACAACCTGTTCATAAATGTAATTTCATTATTGTTTATTTTTAATTACTTACTTATAGAAATGAGTAACAAAATAGGTTCATGAGCCCATAATACAAAAATCACTAGCGTGCTAGTAAAAATACAACCTTCTGAGCTACCATAATGCTAACTATGGAGATAATCGTTTCTTAAGTAAAAGGTGACCGGTAAATTCATATGTTCCAATGAATCCACAATCCAAAAGAAAGAAAGGAAATTTAAAAATATCTAAAAACATTCTAGAATGCTTATAGATTAGTAATAGGCACTTACATTGTGTGCGAGTAGAACGGAATTTACTTTAAGCATTATGAAGAGGATAAGTTAAGGGATTAGCAATTACATTACGATTATTTAGTATTGTGGGTTTAACAACAAAATTTAACATATAAATGATAATTTTTATTTTATAAATAAAATTACAATAAATATTACAACATGAATATGGAATGGTTCACAACGTAAACTATTAATGGATGGACGGTTGGACGGCTTAATACATGCGCTGTATCTACCGGGGTTTCTTCCTTGAGCAATTAGTATTTGCAAAGCATGGGAAATGGTCATACTCTTAAAAAAAATAGCATTAATGTTCAGTTATAGTCCGATATTTAGTGTGTACATCCTTTCCAATAATTATTACGATAAGTGCTTCTTTTATACCATTTAATTTAGTTGACTATTTTAATGTGATAAGAACGGACAGTAATTTTTAGGTTAAGCTCTTGTTGGTTGGTGGAAACAACGTTGGAAATGCAACGAGAAGGATCTGTTTATGCCGATGACACACCGTCGTTACTGGTTTAGGTTGGATCGGTGCCCATTAATATAATAACCAATTGGTATGTTATGACTTATTTTATAATTCCAGTTACATGTACATCGAAAGTCTCGTATCCCTTCTTATATTTGATGTAATTCATGCAATTTTGCATTTAATAATTTTGGAACGTTTTTGATAAATTGATTTTTTCTGAAGAAATATAATAGACATTTTAAGTTGGTTTTTAAACAGGATTATAGCCTACTTAATAAGAATGAGAAGAAGATTTACCCCATTGTGTTAAAATTTAATTTGTTATACATTTTCCTAAAACTTTATAAAGCAAGTCCAATTACTAAATATTTGTCTGTCGATAGGTTTAGGGGTGTTTTAAAGCTTTCTCTAGGCGATTTTGTTTTTTATAATTTTTACCAAATTTATATCAATTAATAGAAATTTATTTAAAAATTATAATTTATCCTACATAAAATGAATGTTGTTTAAAATTGTTAGGTCAAGTAGTTCCAATGTAATACCGGATTAAAGCGTTAACATTAACGCTTACGAAGAGTGACCCAAAGACGTACGGAAAAGTCAATGCTAGGAGTCACACTACGCGACAGGATCAGACAAGAAGAACTGAGAGGTAGAACAGGTGTAACAGATTTTGTAAATTATATCGCTAAAATGAAGTGGAGCTGGGCAGGGCATATGGCCAGACTAATGAAAGCTAGATGGACACGTAAACTTCTAGAATGGAGACCCAGAACAGATAAACGCAGCAGAGGCAGACGAACAACACGCTGGTCGGATGACATAAAGTGTACCTCCACCAACTGGCTATAGGCTGCGCAAAATAGAGAGAGGTGGAAAAGTTCAGAGGAGGCCTATATCCAGCAGTAGATTTTGTTACGGGCCAATGGTACTTTTCCGACGACCCGTAACCAGATAGATGGAAAAAGGCCTACAGTTTAGCTCAGAGGAGTAGTGGGAATTCGTGAAAATCCCTTACGGGAGGAAATTTTTAGTTGTGTACAGGGTAAGTCCGAATTTGTGGGCGCCACCTTCCAAATCCAGCTGATTGTAGGTCCTCGTGGAAGACCGAAAACCCAACAGCTTACGGGAATGGAACTCACCTTTATTATGCCTCCTCCTATATATTTAAGCTTGCAAAATTCGTACACAAACAAATA